>PVIH01013328.1:0-23571 GCA_004025045.1 Sigmodon hispidus
TTTTAAAAAAAAAAAAAAAAAACAAAAAAAAAACAAAGGGAGTATAAACGTGTATATCATCTCAGTCTGTATCACACTGAAAATCAAGCAGATGACATCATCCTCACCAGGTAAGTGCTCTACCGTCAAACAACATCCCTGTCCCCAACAGCAGATGTTTTAATTCCTAGGTGTGAATTCTAACCATAGTGGTAGCCAGTGGTCCCTGTTAGTGATCACCAGGAACATATTTGTTATATTAGCACTGGTGCCACTCATGCATGTTTTCCATAACTTCATAAAATTAGAGTGGAAAAGGCGTATTAGAAAGACAAGTTATGTTTCTGAGGCTGTGAGTCACTGCAGAAATGTTCTGATGATCTTTCATAGTTGAAGGATTTATGGTCCTAACAAATCTAAAACTCCAAGGTCCTAACAAGTATTTCCTTCAAAAGTTCATTTCACTTTGGAGAAAACCAAAGCAAAGCAATACTTTAATGATATGTCATATGAAAAAAAATAACTTTTAGAAGTCATCTATAGGTAAAAGTGTTTATTTATTTCAAGACAACCCTAAGTTTCCATAACAACATTCACATTGAACTGAGAATGAACTGAACATGGTTTTGTGCGAGCGTTCGGTGTGGGCCTGCAGATCCCTCCATCCAGTTTACCTTCTTAGCACCTCTAATACTTCAAAACATATCTTAAGGTAACTAAAGACATCAGAGGGAGTTAGCAGGCCTCACAGTAGAGCACTTGACATATTCTGTACATTAACCAGGATTAGAGACCTGGAAACAAAATCTGTCTTCTTTTGTTTCTTCCTCTCTCCATAAACTTATCATGGGGCTGGGACCACAGCTCCCTGCGTTCACTAAGAGGAGTTTCCCCACGAGGAAGACATTTGCTGTCCCATCCCTTCAAACAGGAGAGAAGCCCATGAACTAGATGAACACAGTCCCAGACTACTATGATGCTTGAAGCTCATTTCCCTGTGAAAACTATTTAAGCCTCCTCCAGAACTGCCTCCCTCTCCACCACGAAGGAGAAATGGAAGCTTTAAAGTGTCCCTGGGCTGTTGTACATTCCCTTTTTGCTCTTGTGCTGGTCCATAAACATCATTTATTGGTGCGCCTTGTCTCCTGTCAATCATGGTCCAGTCACTTCAGCAGACTCAATTATTGAACGTTAAAGGGCAGAGAGGCCAGTTACCTTCACTCCCGTGGCCAGACTCACGAAGTCTTTTTCACTGAAGCAATAGAAATGAGACCAAACCAAGTGTGGGGGCACAGGGACAAGGCTTTGAAGGTGGTCCAGCTGGCTCACAGCCCAGGCTGACACCCCAGTCGAGGGAAACAGAGACTTCCACTATTTCTAATTGACTATTTTATTTTGCCTTATGTGTTTGAATGTTTTTCCTGCATATGCATATATATGCACACACATATATGTATACATAAATATATGTGTGTATATATGTGTATACACACATATGTATACATAAACATATGTGTGTATATATGTGTATACACACATATGTATACATAAACATGTATATATGTGTGAACTGTGTCTGTCATGTGCTCTCAGAGGCAATAAAAGTGCATCTGATCCTCTAGAACTGGTGTTAGAGAGTTGGTTCTTAGTCACCACATGGGTGCTGGGAAGGAGCTCTTATCCTTTGCAAGAGCATCCAGGGCTCTTAATTGCTGTGCTATTTTCTCTTCCACTGGTAATTGTGTTCCAGGTCTCTTGTGTGCAAGGCAAGCATTCTACCACTGGACTGAAGCCCAGCCTTCATCTTCTTCCCTGTAAGGTGAACTATCAGGCTATAGTTCTCACAAGAAAACCCAAGAACAGTAGAGCAGAATTGCTTTATGTTTCAGACAATCCATCAAGAAGACCGTCCTACTGTGGTGCTGTGCATAGCAAACTAGTCACAAAAGCTGAAGTATTTCAAGCTGTCAGAAAAGGAACCTTTAGTTTGTATCTGACATCACTTAGTGTCACTTTGGACCAATCAGACTTCATTTGACATCATCACCTTTGGACCAGTCAGACCTCACACTGCTCTGGTTTCATAAATCTGGTGAGAAAGCAACCCTGATTCTGGAAGGCAGTTATATGTTGTTGTTAAAAAGAAGTTCATTCTTAGTACCAGAAATATTTCATGAGAATGGGAAACACTGTGAGCACCGACTGCTCAGTCATTTTGATACAACATGGTGCTGGTAGGAACAAAAGAACTGGGCAAACACAGTGGCACTCACTCTCAGGAAACTGCACCGGATCCTCACAAGGGCCAAATCCAATGTAAATGTCCCTGAAGTCCTGCTGACCAGAGGGATTCCTCCGAGAGAAGTTTGCTGACACTGAGTGCTGTCTCTCTGCCCTGCTGTATTTACCACCATTCTTCCCTCCCAGGGGACCCCACCTAGAAGGGTCACCACATAAGGTAACCCTGAAGTGAGCATTCTCCTGTTCACCGAGCCTGCTTATGTTGTTACCATTTTTTTGTTTTTGAAGGTTTTTTTTTTAAGATTTATTTATTTATTACATATACAGTATACAGAAGAGGGTACCAGATGTCATCATAGATGGTCGTGAGCCACCATGTGGTTGCTGGGATTTGAACTCAGGACCTCTGGAAGAACAGTCAGTGCTCTTAACCTCTGAGCCATGTTACCGTTTTTTTTAAATTAATTAATTTATTTGAGACAGAGTCTCACTACGTGTTCTCAGCTGACTAGTAGCTCACTAAGTAGATCCAGCTGACCTTGAACTCATGGAGATCCAGTGGCCTATGTCTCCAGAGTGCTGGGATGTACCTGCTTAGGAAGAAGATTTCTTCGTTTCTGGCAGTCTTGGCTCTTCTGCCGGGAGAAGATTGGGAGTGTTACAGAATAGCTGGGTGCATAATGGCACCACTTGGGGGAAATGAAAGAGGCATTAGCCTGGTCTCTTAAAACTTCCCCTGGTGGTTATAAAATTTGTATCAGGTGGAGTAGGCAGAGTCATTGAGAACTATAGCTAAGACTTTAAATCTGGGCTTCCTTCATTCTCAACCACAGATGTACAATTAGCCATCGCCAACTGAGCCCTGGCTGGTGCAAGCACTCTGAGACATGCTTTATACACATGACATCATTGCATCCTGACCACAGCTGGATGTCAGGCCCTGGTGATAGGAAGACACAACCAATACTTACTTGGCAGGGCAGATACCATGATCATGAAGGTGGTTTGCCCAGGGCGAGGCTAACCCATTGCACTCCGGATGTGCTGACCCCGGGATTTCCCCAAATGTAGGAAACTCAACTGCATTATTTGTGGGGAACTGTGTTTGTGCTCTCCCCTGGGGGGAATAAAGGAAGACATCACCAGTCTAGTAACAGCAAATATGAACTGAACACCACTATTGTTCAAACCACCTCTGTAAACCATGGATGAGTAAGACACGGTCATGCCCTGGGAAAGTCAAGCATTTCAGATGGGGTGATAACAGGATTCATTATATACACAACAGAATGCAGACAACTTTTCCCAAGGGAGTGCAAACAAAGTTCAAAGGAAGAAAGGGTACCACACATTTGGGAGTATCTAGGAAGGGTGTGTGTGTGTGTGGTGTGTTACAGCCTCTGTGTGCTAATCTGTAGAAATGGCTGGTAAATCTCTAGAAAATTTGTGATGGACTCAGTGTCACATTGTCAGCTTAAATCAGCAATGGTGAGAGTGTTTGTGCTGTGAACATTGTACAACAGATACATTACAGTTCTTTTTGCCAGATAACTGCTACTAAATATCTCCCAGAATATCACTGATGGACCTCATAGACATGAAGGAATCCACCCCACAGAGGTGTTGGGAATGGAATGTTCTAGATAGAATGACAAGGATGAACAAAGCCAGGAGTTGAGAGAGGATTCAGATTTGCTCAAGTGAAAAGACAGTCTAGTTTGCCTCAAATGAAATGTGATGGGAGATTAGTGACAAGTGTAAAGAGAGACACATTTGCTCAGTGTGAACCGTCAGTGTGAATCTGGTGGAGAGCGACACTTGGTAGGCACACACCAGTCAGTACCGTCTTCTTTCCTAAGAGGCTTTTCAAGTACAGTTCAAGGGGCTGGAGAGATGGCTCAGCAGGTAAGAGCACCGTCTGCTCTTCCAGAGGACCCGGGTTCGATTCCCAGCACCCACATGGCAGCTAACAACTGTCTGTAGTTCCAGTTCCAGGCAAACACCAAGGCAAATAAATAAATAAAGTTCAAGTACAGTTCAAACTGCTGACATCTAGGGCTGTCTAAAAAGCCAGTGTAAGGTGATGAAACAGGATCAGAGATGTTAAGAAAGTTAAAAAGAACGTGCAATTATCAACTGTTATGGCAGTAAGATGAGGTAAATGACCGGTCCAAGATGGTGGCTGAGAGAATGCGGAACATTGACGTGTCTGCAGAAACGTAGAATTATGAGCCTAGAGCAGACTTGCAGAGCCCGAGCATGGGTTTACTCAGGGGTGGAATCTGCAGCAGCAAAGGCAGAATGTGTGAGAGAAGCCGTGTTGAGAGGCAGACTTGCTGATTATATCTAGTCTCTCTGCCATTTTGTCCCATGGCAGTGCTGTGTGGCAGTGGCTTCTCCCTCCCTCTGTCATTCCCTCCTGGAGACTAGGCTGCACAGCTGTGACTTTGCTCCAAGGTGATCATGACTCTCCTCCAACTCACTAAAGTACTGTGAGATCTGATTTGAGCATCCGTAGAGATGCTGGCAGTCAGGCTGGGCCTCCTTGGAAGTTTTAAACCTCTCAGCAGGCTCTTACACTTCTGGTTGGATTTCCTTCTTAGGTGGGGGGAACTCTGAATCAATGTTGTTTCTTTACAGGTTTTCAAACCCAGAACACTTTGGCATTTGGTCAAAAGAATGTGGCAGATTGCTATGAACCCTCTGAGTATAGGCCTGGCCACATGAGAAAACCCAGCAGAATGTCAAAACATGTCCTTGATGTTTGTGTGACTGGACTTTGGTAGAGAGTTACCCAGCAGTGTGAGGAATGTGCTGGAAGGTTAGAATAATATTAACAGAACCATTTTGTTTTCTAGTCTAGGGATTGAGCTGTAGCACCTGTGTGCACTTAGGCAAGAACTCCACTGCTGAGATGCACTGCCAAGCCAATTCTGTGTATTCTTGTTGCAGGTAGAAGTCACAGCCCAAGGGCTCATGTGGCATGTCTTGAACACACTCCTGAAGCATAAATGCTAGCAGGAAATGGAGGTCTGTTGTTGTTTTTTTGTTTTGTTTTTTTTGTTTTCTGAAACCTTACACCCTCTGAATTGCATCTTTCAATCCTAGAGCACATTAAGTTTTTTTCTGGGTACAGATTGTTCCAATTAAATTCTCAAATGTCAAAAGTTTCTTAAAATAAAACTCCTTAAAACAAACCAAATCAGCCATTCTGGATCTCAGCCAACATAAATCAAAGTCCCTAAGCAAATGGGGGATGGTAAACTAAGGTAAGAGCAGTTGTTATAGTACAGAGCCTCCTGGGAAAAGCAAAAGACTGAGCTCCGGCTATTTTTTTTTTTTTTCTTTTCAAATTGTTTCTATGAAACACAGGCTAATATCCTAATAAAGTCGAATCATGCTTACCATGGCTCCTGCTCACAAGCAGAAACCTCGATAACATGCCTGAGATGCTCTTTTTTTTTTTTTTTAAACTTTATTTATTTGCCTTGATGTTTGCCTGGAACTGGAACTACAGACAGTTGTTAGCTGCCATGTGGGTGCTGGAAATCGAACCCGGGTCCTCTGGAAGAGCAGACGGTGCTCCTAACCGCTGAGCCATCTCTCCAGCCCCCGCCTGAGATGCTCTTAAAAAAAGAAATTTTGGTTCAGTTAGCAAAGTAGCTGACTCTATTCGGAGCAAGAGGGATGAACAGAGACCCAGGGCTGTGGAGCATCGCTTCCTCAGGCTCTACCAGCCAGGATGAGGCCAGCTGCAAGATGCAGCTTGCCCTGGCCCTGCACAGTTATGCTGGATTAGCCTCTGGCACCCAACTGGTGCAATTGCTGGAAACGAATGGTCTCCTGCTTCAAAACTGGCCACACCTTGAGTATGAACCTTTCTGGAGTCTACGTTGCTGCCTTGGTCCCCAGAGCATCAGTGTTCCTGAGAAGGAAAAGAGGTCTCTAACAAACGGGGTGGAGAGTGACGGGATGGAGTAAGGCCATTATATATCTCTCCACTCAGCTGGGTGGGGACCCTGTGAGCTGTCAGCACCAGCATGGGAAGAGGTAGTGTAGGAAATGGCCCAGGCCAAGGTCAAACAGCAGTGACAAACTTCCAAACCTGGGCTATGGAGTCTTCGGCCCTGCTGGACACTGGGCAGGGCCCATGTGGAGTTACAGCCACCAGGATGCTTCAGGAGCCCGGATGGCAGAACCAGGGAAGGTTCAGCCAAGGAACAAGGAATGAGCTGTTCCTTTGGTCTTTGATTCCAGTTGGTGAAGGAAGCCCCTAGGTCTACTCTCTGACCGTAGGCTGATTCTCATTCTTAGGACTTAGACTATGAAGTGACTGATGCCCATGGACTGCCTGCCATTGGCTTCCCCAAGTGTTCGTCTTATGTGACCCTGTGTGACTTCTTAGTGGCTGCATCTTGTGAGCAGGAAACAGTGTAGGATTCACTGTCAGTCTTTAGAGTGTTTTTAGAGAAAGGGAAGATGAAGCCCACAGCAGTGGTCAGTGGAAGGATGGACAGGAGGCCACGGATGCTTCTTGTTTCCTTCTGGCTCTGGGTAGGCTTGGCCACAGCAGTGGGCGTGGCAGATCTGGACAGCACCAGCGACTGGCCTTTGTGGGGGCCATGGTTTTGGAACCTGAAACATGGCTCATGGAAAATGGCCGCGTTCATTTCCTGCTGTTTCAACTTTCACTGTTCTTTTTTTTTTTTCCTTTCCAGCTTTCCAGTGTTTGTGATGCGAACAAGCTGTAACTTGAAAGCACAATTCTCAGATGATGCTAAGGTGAAGAAATGTGGTTAAAACACTCACTAGGGCTCACTCACAGCTATGAAGAACAGGCTAGGAACAAGCTCTCCCAAGGCTTGGATTTCTTCAACACGCTTTTACTAAACCAGGGTGCAGCCCTGAAAAAGAAACCAAACAAAACCATACCTACTGCAGGCTTTAAGAAGTCTGCATTCTAGACACAAATACCTTAGCTGGATGCATTAGTCCCTGATGCAGTCTGTCGGGTGGGAGCTTAGGAGAGAAAAGCTGACCTGGACAGGGACTGTGTGACTATTAGCACAGGGGAGGGGTGGTGGACCTCATCCAGATGTCCTTCTGGCTTACTTGGTGGAGGAGTCTTGAAGAGCCACTACTGATTTTGCTTTTTAACAGTGTTCTGGGTGAGGGTGACTTCTTGTAGCAAGAACTCAGATTGCATTGAAAGAGACACAGAGCCAAATATCAGGGAAAGGCTGAAATATCAGAGAGAGGAAACACCACAGTCAAATCTCACCCAGCTGTCTTCCAGCTTCTTCAGCCTTGCTCCTGGTCGCTCACCTCTGCTCGTTTCCTATACCTGCCTTAAATACACTTCCTGACAGCTGTATCCCATCCAAGTTAGGATTAAAGGTGTGAACTACTCTATTTGGTAGTCAGCCTTGAACTCACAGAAACACAGAAAGTTCTGTCTCTGGAGTTATGGGATTATGGATGTAGGTCACCACTCCTGGCATTCCCTGTGCTGGGATTAAAGGTGTGTGTGCCATTGAATCACAGCTGTTTGTCCTTCTACTCAAGGATCAAGAAATTCCTGATCTGTCTGCCTAGGTTTTGCCTGGGTGCTGTATCTGGATATTTCAGGCTTTATTAAATATGTAACATATCACCACAGCTTCTGGACCACATTTTTGAGCAGGAATAGTGGTAGTGCCGGGCATGTGTCATGGGGAAGAGCATGATGAGATAATGAGCTCCAGGGTAGGGGCCCCCGTTTGGGAGCTTTTCCTTCCTTGACAGCTCTTCTGGACACACACACGCACATGCACACGCACACACATGGGGCTGGAGAGATGGCTCAGCAGTTAGGAGCACTGGCTGCTCCTGCAGAGGATCAGGATTCACTTCCCCGCACCCACTGGGCGGCTCACAAGCGTTAGTAACTCTAGTTCCAGGGGATCCAAGGCTCCCTCCTGCCCCTGTGTACTTAGGTACACACTTGTATAGATTTATTATGTATACAGTATACAGAAGAGGGTACTAGATCTCATTTTAGATGGTTGTGAGCCACCATGTGGGTGCTGGGAATTGAACTCAGGACCTCTGGAAGAACAGTCAGTGCTCTTAACCTCTGAGCCATCTCTCCATCCCCCTTCTCTTGCCTTCTTTAGAACCTTTCTTCTGTCCTCTAGTTTCCAAACTTCTTCTGTCTCCTGCCTGCTCAGCCTTTCTTGGAATATCCCCCGACTGGAAGCCCCACTTCCTAGAGTGAGTATAGTACGTCAGCCATGGGTCTCCTGGGCCAAGCATCCCATGACCACATCTTTTGAGATACCTAGGGCCAGCAGGTCTTAATGGACCGCAGGGCATGATTCCACAGTTGGGTGGCAGATGCTGCTTTCTGGAAGGGCCTTTGATGATAGGGCATGGTGTTTGCCTCTAGGAAACCAAAGCTAGCCTGACATCCAGGCTTCTGTGGTCCCTGGAGAGAGAATTAATTGGTCTTGCTTACTCTCTGAGGCAAAAAATATCTTTCTTTAGAAAATTATTGAGAGACTTCCTATTTGGAAACTTCTGGTATGTCATAATGGAGTGAAGGAGAGGCCATTTTTCAGTTAAAGAGTTGGCTTTCCCAAGTCTTCCACTCAGGGGTGAGTATTGATGAAAACCAAGCCCACACTCATCCTTTACACCTCCTGGAGTGATTAGCTCGAGGTCAACTGGTTTCTGTTTCTCCCTGAGGGCCACAGGCCGAGAGGCACATGGCACTGGTGTCGTTATCCTTTCTGTGAGTAGCTATTGGAACGCTCTGTACCAGGCTCAGTGTTGCATCCTGATGATACAGAAGCAACCACCAAAGACAGACGTCTCTGCCTCGGCATGACATCCCATGGTGGGAGGTAACAGATGCACAGGACAGACAGGGGTCCATTCTCATGAGGTGGTGGTGAGTGTTTGGGGTAGAAAACTACAACCAAATAGGGATGCAGGATTTGGGTAACAGAAAGGAGAGAACACAAATCCTGTCCATGGGGAAGGAAGTGTCATTGACAATTGGTTCTGAAGCAAACCCTGATGTCGGGAAGAAAAGCGTGGAGAACTTTGTAATATCCTTCTGGCCGAGATACTGACGGCACCTCGCATTCTCGCAAAACCAGGACTGAAAGCTTTGGGACTAAACAATGGAAGAGAAAGACCTTGATGAAGCAGGAGTGTTCTGTGGCTTTGCACCAAGAGCAGATCGATGGGAATGTTCTGGAAGCAGTGGCCGTGAGAGGTCCTGAGACAGGACATTACAATCACTATGTGAGGACTGTAGTGGAGTCCCAGGCATGCTGGTGCTGTCAGTGTGCAGTGCTATCAAGGTTTTTTTGTAATTTTTGAAAATCTGAGAATAAAGTTGCCTTCATTATGATAATGATATTGTGAGGTAGATGGGAGGGTACAAGGGTACAGAGGTGGGGAAGGCCTTGCAAAGAAGAGGGAGATAGTCGTAAGCCCAGTGATAGCAGGAGCATCTAGGGCTAGAAATGCTGACTAGGTGATCCGCAGAGGCTGCAGAGCGCTTCGACTGTGGTCTGCATTACTGGTGTGTGTGTGTGTGTGTGTGTGTGTGTGTGTGTGTGTATGTGTGTGAGTGTGTGTGTGTATACTATTTTAATAGTTCATTCCAGGAGGTCTTGGAGAGGGCTGCAGCTAGTGGCCTAGGTTGACATCATGAAGGAACATGTGATGTGGGGGGAGGCAAGCCAGTGGGAAGTTGATAACATGTAAGCCCTGGAGACATTCTGAGAAATTGTGAGAAGGCAGGGTGCTCACCGCAGGATGCTCACCACGTCCATCCTCATGGGGGAGGCTGATCCGGTGGAGTCATCGGCCAGGACTCCTGTTAGGAGAGCTTGCTGCTCTGATCTACAGGAAGTTCTGGGGTGGCCTAGGGGCTCTAACCTGGCTGGAGTGCATGCTGTCTGCTTCCCAGACCATTGACTTCTTCTTAATTGGCTGAAAACCTACATACACAGGTCTGAGGAAAAAAATGAAGAAGAGATAATCTCATTTTGACACTCCTGAAATGTCAAGAAGACCTGGGAACTCTAAGCCTTGGTCAGGTCATGTGTGAGCACCTGGAAAGGATGTGAAAGTGAACCCCTTTCTGCATACATTCCTATTATGTTGCATTAAATCAGTCATGTTCTTTAGAATGTGCTAGAAATAATGTTAGCTACAATGTGTGGAGGCTGGATCTCCTCCCAGTACACTGTGGACCTCTAACAGGGTGAGAAAGCATAACAATGCTGCGCCTCCTTGTCCTCTGATCCTTTCCTGCCTCCTTCTCTGCCTCCATCGTGGCCATTGCCAAGACAGCTCCACAGCCTGAGTTTTCCTAGTCTGTTCTTTGTTGCTCCTAGCCAACAATGTTCTTTCTTGGTCTCAGGGGGAAGACAGCAGCACTTCCTGGCAAGGCTGGGTAAGGAGATCTATGTGACTACGCTATCTTCCAAAATTCCCAACATCAGACTTGACCTTTTTTTTTTTTTTTTAAACTTTATTTATTATTTATTTGCCTTGGTGTTTGCCTGGAACTGGAACTACAGACAGTTGTTAGCTGCCATGTGGGTGCTGGGAATCGAACCCGGGTCCTCTGGAAGAGCAGACGGTGCTCTTAACAGCTGAGCCATCTCTCCAGCCCCCCAGACTTGACCTTTTAATCCAGATTCCAACGCAGGCTAATGGGAGCCTCTGTCCTCCTTCCCAGTGAGGGTGCACAGAAGAAATGTACATTCTGGAATCAATGTTGAAACGCATCTGTCCCTTATACCACTTAGTTTTTCCTTTTTCAGGGAGGTCCGGAAATGGCATGTCCACGGCCTCCCAAGAGTGAACCTGGCCATGACCTTTCTTTTTACCTAGCTTAGTGCTTCTTCTATGGGTTGGAAGAGCATCCAGAGGACCAAGGTGATTTACTTTCTATCCATCGTTGGCTCGAAATCCTCTGGCATCCCCAGCCTGCACTAATGTCATCTTACGGTCAAATGGTGATGGCTCTCGTGCAATGCTGTCCTCATGCCAGACCCGTGCTGGGCTCAGTCCCCTCCTCATGTGACAGCACTGTTATTGCTTTAGCACCTCCATGTTACAGACATGGAAACGGGGATGAAAGAGGCACCTCATAGAGCTATTCCGTGGAGCTAGGGTTTGAGGCTGGGACTATATGACTGCAGAACAGTCACTGGTGTTCCAAACACAGTGTTCAGGGCAGCAGCTCTAGATCAGAACAAAACTCAGGTTTTGCTTTTTTAAACTGAGACATAAATGGAGAGATTGAAAGGGGGCTCATCTGAGAGCATCTGCAGGAGATCTCGTAGACGGTGGACAGCCACTGTCAGAAAAGCAGACTTGTCTTTAAGGGAGATTTGTTGCAAGAGCGTTAGAAGAAGGGAGAAAATACTTTGGGCCGTGAGGATGGAGAGAGAGGCCTTTGCAAGACAACCTGTCTGGAGCAGAATCAAGGATTTCATGGCACTCAGTTGGAAGCAATGCAGCGTGGTGTTCTTGTGGGGTGTGGAGGGGAGGACACAGTGTTGACCTGAGTGCCCAAGGCTGAACTTGTGACTGAGGATGATATGACCCACTGGTACCCTAGAACAGTGGAGTCAGGGGAAGGGTAAAGCCTGAAATGAGAATCCCACTGGCTTGGCTTCATTCTGCTCCTGGTTGTCTGGCTTTTATCTCAGGAGCATCAGAGAAAAATGCACTGGGAAGGTGGATAGCATTCAAGTGATTCTGAGGAGCTTTGTGGCCACATGGACCTGTTTCAAAAATTATTTTTAACTGTAGACATTTGGCCCCTATGGGAATAAAACTTAAGAGGACATTTATAATTAGGTCACATTTGGAGGAATTTATTACATTTTGCAGGGTGTCTCAGGAGTTGTATATCTTAAGTGATTTTAAGATTTAGACTTCATTACGGTGCATCATCCCACTTTTCTATGACTAATTGGAAGTAAACAAGAGAAATTATGGCAGCAATATAAGATGAAAGGAATGCAGGAATAAGTCTAAGAAAGGATGATGTGTATAGCAGCTCCCTTCTCTTTCCTTGGTCACCTCCAAAACAAAGTGACCCTGAGTCTTGCGACTCAGACTGAATGTCCCATTGAAGCTAACACTTCCACTCTGTGAGTGTAACTGAGTGAGGCAAGTTAGTGTAGGGAAGGCTGGTTCTCTTTGAGAGCAAAATAAACAGTGGCCGTAGCCACGACAGTGTGCCTCTGGTCTCAGTACGGTGTCAGAGCCAAGGCACAGGGGGAACCTGCTGGAGGTCCCCTGGGAGTGAGCAGGAGGCAGGTGAAGAGGAAGAAGTCACATTGTTCTTCTGTGGACATAGCCCCAGGAGAGCTGCGCGTGATGGAGGCTGACAGGGTGCAAGCCCCTTCCTCTGGGCTCCACAGGCACTTGATCAAATGAATAGCATGAACCAAATAGAAAATTTTACAAAAGAACACTAACATTTATCTGAGGATGAACAAATTAAAATGGGTCAGAAATGTAGAGCAGGGTAACTTCACCCACCTGCCTCTGCCTCCCCAGTGCAGGGACAGAAGGTGTGCACCACCACACCTAGCCTGAGATTTACTCATTTTTCTTTTAAAAAATTGTTTTTAGATTTATTTTTGTGTGTATTTTTATTGCATATATGTATGTGTGCTGTATGGTGCCTGGTGCTCAAGGAGATCAGAAGAGGAAATCAGGTCTTCTAGAACTAGAGGTTGGGTGGCTGTAAGTTCCATCGTGGGTACTGAAAACCAAACACGGGCCCTCCGAAAGAGCAACTGTTCTTAACCACTGAGCCATCTCTCCAGTCACCGTAAGAATTATTTTAAAGTGTGTGTGTTTGTATATGTCTCTCTCTATGTATATCTGTGTGTGTGTGTCTGTCTGTGTGTATGTCTTTCTTCGTGTGTGTGTGTGTGTGTGTGTGTGTGTGTGTGTGTGTGTGTGTGCTTGCAGGGTGCTTAAAGAGTGTGGCATGCCCTGGAGCTGAAGTTATAGGCAGTTATGAGCTGCCCCATGTGACACAGTACTGAGAACCAATTTTGAATCATTTAGAAGCAGGTCTTCTGCACTCTCCACTGGTGAGCCAGCCCTCTAGCCATGGGCATCTAGTCTTACGTGTCTCCCATGGACATGATTGATCAATTCTTTACAATGTCAAAGTTAATTAAAAAAGAAAACTGTGTTTTGGGCACTTACCTGCAGTGAAACCATAGTGAGCTTGGGTGAAAGGGTCTGTGACCACTTACCTGTGACTGCCTTTGCTCAGAGACTCCACACCACATCCTGTTCCTGAGCATGGAGAAAGTGGCAAAGAGTCGGCCTCGGTGGCTTCCTGTTTGAGGACTCATTGTAGCCGTTTATGATAAGGTCATGCTGGTAGACAGTCACCCCAATGACCTCTTCTTGTAGCGGCGTGGTTCTCAAGCTATGGGTCCCGATCCTTTTAGGGTCAAATGACCCTTTGGCAAGATCACCCTAACGCCATCAGAAAACACAGGTATTTGCATTATGATTTATAACAGTAGAAAAATTAGTTGTGAAGTAGCAACAAAAATAGTGTTATGGTTGTGGGGTCTCACACGGGGAGCTGTATTACAGGGTTGAAGTGTCAGGAATGTGGAACCAAGGTTGGAGCAGATCAATGCTGCTGCTTCCTGATTTGCTCAGCATTCTCCTGAGTCTTTCTTACAGAAGTCAGGAAGTGTGTTTTGCTGTAATGAAGCATCAGCTGGTCGGCAGAAACAGTGGAGAAAGGAAGAGACTGTTTCCTCTTGTGACTAGTGAAGAGATCCCGTCTCTAGATCAGTCATCACATCTGTGCAGCTGTTCACGTGTGTTCCTTAGGAATCCCCTCCTGAGACGTCTAGAGCGCAGACCACCAGCACTTCTGTCTAGGGCCCTCTGCTCCGCTGATGACAGATGACGCACAACTAGAGGCAGTAGGGCAGCACAATGTACGTGGGGCCAGGAGAGCCTAGAACAAATGCTCTTCAGGGGCACAAGAGATGGTTAGGGATTATGAGTATGTACTGCTCTTGCACACACAGAGAGGGAGAGAGGGTGAGAGGGAGGGAGGGAGAGAGAGAGAGTATGAAAGTCGGATTATCATATCTGTATCAACTTGGAAGCGACAGGTCTGTGTGGTGACACTTGTCTGGCCACGCCAAACTTACTTTTGGGACCAAGAGAGGGAGAGAGCAGGACATTTTATATTTTCCTCCCTAAATTTTTCTATTGTCGAATCTTTGGCAATGCGAACACATTTATCTATTATTTTTGCATTTTTTTTTAAATTAACAAGTCAAAAAATCCAAGAGACATTAGATAAGGCAGACACTTAAGATGTGGAAGGTTGGGGTTCGATAGAGGCTCAGAGGTTAAGAGCACTGACTGCTCTTCCAGAGGACCCGGGTTTGATTCCCGATTCCCAGCACTCACATGGTGGCTCAGAACCATCTATGATGACATTTGGTGCCCTCTTCTGTATACTGTATACATAATAAATACATATTTTTTAAAAAAAGATGTGGAAGGTTAATTGACTCAAGCAAAGATAAAATAATGGAAGAAGAAAGACAGAAAAAAAGAACAAAAAAGTATCTTGGAGAGAGCAGAAGACAGATCGAAAAGGATGATACATTTACAAAACAGGAATTTAAGTATCTATAAAAATTAGACAAGAAAACACTCTTAGGAACTAAAGGGAAAGACACTTGAAAAAGTGGAGGTTCAAGATGCAAATCTCACAGGAAAAAGGAAATGAAAGGCAGGTTTGGGAAACAGAAGAGAGACCAAATGAAGTGAGAGGGCTGGCCACCAGCTCAACTCTGCACTTCAGAGACAGACAGAAAGCCAGAAAACTACCGAAGAGAGAAAATTACTGAAGAATTAAATTAAGAAACACTTCCAAAGTCAAAGGATCTAGAAGTCAACATAGGGAACCTGAGGGCTAGCTCAGTGGTTAAGATCCGCTGCTCTTCTAGAAGACCTGAGTTCAACTCGGAACACTCATCGGCATTTACAACTGCCTGAAACTCCAGTTCATCGGGGGTGGGAGATGGGGGGAGGGTGGGGGGGTGGGAGGGTGGATTTCCACCCTCTTTCGGCTTCTGCCGTGAACCCCCACACTTGCAGCATACACTCACAACACACACCAATAAGAGCAAGATAAAAAGACCCTCTGAAGTCCCCAAAATATCAACAAGCAGTACAGTAGTAATTAAACCTCCCATCAAAGCACATCAGAATGAGATTTCAGAAATACTCCCAGTCAAGAGAATGTTCCTAAGAGAGTTCCCAAGAGATGAAATAGTCCACAACAAAGAAAGAGCATTGGAATGATACCAGATTTCACCGGTGGTCCTGAAGGAGCCAGCCATGGTACAGAGTCAACCACGCTTCTTCACCTGTGGATGAAGAGCTTAGAGTTACAACATGAACATACAGTGGAAAATTATTTGGCCACAAAAAGAACAAAGTGTTTTCATTTCTTTCAGTGGGGATGGAACTGTAGGACATTAATGAGTGACAGAAGCAGGGCACAGGACAGCACACCACGTCTGCATGTCTCACTCATGTTTTGAGTTGAAAACACGGAAGTGCTGGACAAGAGAAGCAGTAGAATTGACTATGTCACTACAATTTGGGTAGGTTTGAAGGTGTCTCCAAAGAGTTCACACACCTTTGAGCCCCAGGGAGATGGTGTGATGTACGGTGGGGCATGATTGTTTCCAGAGTCCTTGGGCATCCCAGGCTGCTCTCCTGACTCAGTCTCCTCAGTGTGGAGGGTCCAAGTCTGCAGCACCATAACCGTAACTGCGGAGCTGCCAAAAGGCCCCGGGTCGGGGGGGATGCTGAGCTCACAAGGGCTTGGCACTTATTGTGGGACCCCAGTTAGTTTCCACATGATGTAGTTTTTGCACTTTGGATATCATGAGAGTGAAAAGAGCACAGATCAATGTTGTGAGAAGTTTTGTGTCCCACCTAGCTGGCCAGTCCCATAGCAGGTCAGACCCAAATACACATACTGAGGCTTATATTAATTACAAGCTGTTTGGTCTATAGCTCAGGCTTATTAGTTGCTAACTCTTATACTTTAAGTTAACCCATATCTATTTATATTTAGCCATGCGGCATGGTACCTTTCTGCTCAATGCAGCATCCTCTTCCTGTTCCCTCTGTGTCTCGATGTTGTCTCTGCTCTGCTCTTCCGATTCCTAGAAGTTTCTAGTCTGACCTCTACTTCCTGTCAGCTACGTGATCATTCAGCATTTTATTTAACCAATAGGAGTAACAAGTGTACAAGAGCATGGCCCCACAGCAGATCAACCAGAAAAAAAGAAATCACAAAAATTAGCACATAGCTAAGAACCCTAAATGCAAATGTCATAACTCTCCAATGAAAAGATGCAGACTAGAGGCTGAAATAAATGACTCAGCAATTAAGAGCATCGGCTGCTCATCCAGAGGAGCCAGTTTTGATTCCCAGCATCCACACAGTGGCTGGAAACTATCCGTTATCCAAATCCCAAGGCATCTAATGCCTTCTTCTGGCCTTCCAGTGCACCAGACACATGACTGATACGTAGACATACTGGTAGGAAAAACACTTATACACATAAAATTTTTTTTAAAGATGCAGACTGGCTAATTGGATTAAAAAACAAGAACCAACAGTTTTTATCTGCAAGAAACATATCTTTCCAGAATGCACACTCAGACCAAAGGGGAATGGATGGAAAATGAAAACAAGCGAACAGGAGCTGGAGAGATGGCTCAGCGGTTAAGAGCGCCGTCTGCTCTTCCAGAGGACCCGGGTTCGATTCCCAGCACCCACATGGCAGCTAACAACTGTCTGTAGTTCCAGTTCCAGGCAAACACCAAGGCAAATAAATAAATAAATAAAGTTTAAAGAAAAAAAAAAAAAAAAGAAAACAAGCAAACAGAATCAGAAAGAAGGGAATCCTCGTCCCTGACAAAGTAGACTTTGTGTCAAGAGTTGGTTACAGGAGATAAAGGGTGTCACGCACATGGTTAGAAGACAGAGTGCTTGAAGAGGATGTAACGACAAGCAAATATGTGTACACAATTTCAAAAAACGAACATTCTGGTTTTAAAGACAGATAGATCCACACATCATAATAGTGGAACAATCTGGAAAAAATTCTGGCCCAGTTTGGTGGCACACGTCTTTAATGTTAGCATTTGGAAGGCTGAGACAGGTCTGGACTACATAACAAGTTCAAGGCCAGTCTGAAATCCATAAATGAGACTCTATGTCTAAAAATTTCAAGCTGGCATCTGTAGCTAAACTAATATAAACTGTAAGAATTCAATGAAGTTGTTTTCAGGCATGTAGAAACTCAATTTTGTTTATCCTGAACACTTATTTTTTAACTTAAAAATATTTATTTTTGTTTGAGACAGGGTTTCACTGTGTAACTCTGACTGTCCTGGAGCTCATTATGTTGACCAGGCTGTCCTCAGACTCACAGAAATTTGCCTTGCTCTGCCTCCAGAGTGTTGGGATAAAAGGTGTGTGCCACCATGCCTGAGTTCTAAGCACTTTTCTTAAGAAGCTATTGGTGGGGGTAGGTGGGGGGTGGAGGTGTAACTCACCAAATGAACCAGGGAGATGTGGGATCCAGACAATAAATTCAGTAAGTTAGGGTGGGTGCAGGGCATTCTGCAACAATAATAAAAACACTGTGAAGGCGATAGTTCCATCGGTAAGAGCACTTGCTGCTGACTGGCAATCTGAGTTCATTTCCCAGGATCCACGCAGTAAAAAGTGAACCCACTTGTGGGAACAAGTTGCTCTCTGATGTTGATGTGTGTGGCATAACAAGTGTACATTCACACACAGGGAGAAAGAGAGGAAGGGAGGGAGGGAGGGAAGGAAATGATTTTAAAACTTGAGACCTGGGGCTGGAGAGATGGCTCAGTGGTTAAGAGCACTGATTGCTTTTCCAGAGGACCCGGGTTCAATTCCCAGCACCCACATGGCAGCTCACAACTGTCTGTAGTTCCAGTTCTAGGCAAATAAATAAATAAGTTTAAAAAACAAAACAAAACTTGAGACCTTTTTACAATGGTAACTGCAGCAGGCTTAGATTAAGTCAAAAGCGTGAGCCATTAAAACAGTAGTAGGGAGAAATAGATGGATCCCTCTGTTACTGACACGTGTGACGGGGCATCTCGGGGAGGCTGTTAAGTATGCTTGAAATTGCCAAATGAATGGGGAGATGTGGAGAAGAGAGAATGACCTGATGTGGTGGGAGGGGGAAGGGACCTTGAATAAGGATGTACAAGGATAGAAAGTGTGACTTCTTTGTTCATAATAATAATAAAAAAAGAAAAGTTATCAATATTAGTGATGATATTTTAGTCAATAAAAGTTAATGAGGCAGTTGGATGACAAGGTAAAAAAAAAGAAATTGCTGAATGAAAAGCAAGGCAGTTTTTTGTTTGTTTGTTATTTCTTACTTTTGAGATTATAGTAATTATATCATTTCTCCTGTCCTCTCTAAATCCTTCCTCTTCCTCCTCCTGGCTCTCTTTCAAATGTTTGTTGTGTAAATCCACCCAACTCAGTCTGTATAATGTTATTTGCAGTTTTCAGGCTGACGGGTTAGATAACCATCTGTTTCCCGCTCGTTCTCAGCATACCTCAGTTGCCTGCAGTCTCCGTGTGGGGCTGATGGATTTCCCCATCCACTTTCGAAGCTCTGAGGAGACACAGTCTCACAGCCAAGTCCCCACCCTCTGGTTCTTACAATCTCCCCCTCCCCACAGAGTCCCCTAGCCTCCTGTAGATGGCCCCGTTAGTACTGCACTGTGATTGGATGAGCTTTTCTATTATGGTCTCCATCTGTTGCAAAGAGAAATTTTCTTGATGAGGAGAGCAAGGCAATTATTATTAACTTCAGAAAAAATTTTAAGGCAGAATTTTATTAATACTATTCTGTATCTCAATTATAACCATAGGATGTCAAAATACCCCAAATATTGAATATAATCTCACAAAAATTATTATGTAACAGCTTAAGAGAAACGAAGATAGAAAGTGAACATTTCTGTGTGTGTACAAAGAGAGAAAGATAGAGAATTAAATATTTCTCTTTTGTAGAAGAGATTCAGTAGATTGGAAATCAAGAAGTAAGAATGGGGTGAGGTGGGGGGAAGGGGCAGATTTTTAAATCAGAACAAGGCTTGGCCTATTATGTTTTAAGAAACCAGGCTCTGGGGGCGATTTCAATGTTTTGATGGTATCCGCGATGCACACATCATGTGCTGTACACACAGGCCTCTGCATCTGTGTGCAAATGTTGAAGGGTATGTTAGTATTTGAGGTTTTGATACATGCTGTGACATGGTCCCCATAGAGATTGTGTCATCCTGTTCTCACGCCACAATTGTGTGACAGTCATTTTCACACAGCCCAGCAGAAGAATGTGGCAGAGCCTCCAGTCTCTGTTGGTCTGATGGGTGAAGATGATTTTGTTCTGTCTTGCTGTGAGACCAGCTAGGGATCTCTCCCATGCTGGTAGGCCTTTTACATTTTGTGTTTCTTCCATCAGCCTCTGCCCACATTCTTATTTTCTTGTTGGTTTCTAGGAGCTGTTATATTGCAGGAAGAGGAACGCTTCATGACACATCTACTTCCTGTCTGTCATTTATGTCTGCTATTACAGTCTGGTGTATATTTTAATTGTATGTAGTGATACTTAGATTTTCTTTCTTTCTCGCTGAGTTTGTTTTTGAGACAGGGTCTCTCTACATAGTCCTGGCTGTCCTGGAACTCACTATGTAGACTGGTCTTGAACTCACAGAGATCTGCCTGCTTCTGCATCCCAAGTGCTGGGACTAAAGGTGTGCACCTTATACCTGCCAAAATTTTTTTAAATAAATTATACTTCAAAACATTCCCCTGACTCAAAAGTTATAAAGAATTTTAGTTTCTTTTAGTGACCTTGAGATTTCATTTTATATGTTTAAATATTTTATCAGTTTACATTATATCCTCAAATATTAGCCTGATTTAGTATTTTCCAGATAGCCATCCAGTCCTCTACTTGTGTTTACTAACCTTTTGATATTTATAGTTAGCTGCATATACATACGTATACATACATATCCTGACATCCTGACATGAAGAAACAGGGCAGGAAGGCCATGCCTCTTTATTCCCACTCAGATGGCCATCCCTGTAGAGGTTTTGGCCTAGGATTTTTTTATTTTTGTCCAGCAGGGACTCTTGGCTACAAATTAAAAAAAAAAAAACCCACTACTGTCTTAGGCTAACTGGGAAGTCCATTCAATGGCCATGGACCTTACTTAGTCACTGGAGAAGTGAGTCGACACTCACACCCCGGGAGAAATGACAACAGGCCCAGCTCTGGGATTTCCAGTCACAATGGTATTCAGCCAGAACTAACTTCCTGTGTGTCTGTGTTTAGGCTTCAGTTTCTGGGAGTGTTGATTGACAGGAGTTGGTCGCTTGCCTAGTCCCTGCTTGCAGTGGTGGAGGTCCTCATATTAGTTGAGCATCAGAGCCACGTGGGTAGTGGTGGGGGCCAGTTTCTCCAAGGAAGAAATGCTGGGCTACAATGCCAAACAAAGTCTGGCAGCAGCTGTCCACAGTGTTTGTAAAAATAGCAACAATAAAAATAGCAAGGATTGCCGCCTGTTTCCTCTAGGCTGGGAACTGTGGTAAGCTTCCATCTTGCCAACTTCTTACCACCTCCTCAGCTTGCCCTTTGACTTGTCAGAAGACTGAGCCTGAAGAAAGGGCCAGAGACGTCATCAAGATGCAGCCAGTCCATGGCATAGCAAGCTCACATGCGTCTGCCTCACACTGTGTATCATGTTGTTCTCTAAGTGCTCCATGGTCTTCAAACACAGCTGCAAGTGCTGTGCCCAGCATGGCATGCACCTTCATATCCCTGCCCCGTCATCTTGGTGATGTTGACTCTTGTGACAAGTCCCTGGGGCCCAGCATATACAAGGGCCAAGCTTTCTCATTCACTATATCATTGCCACCATCTTTGGCAAAGGTCTTCTGTGCTGGGCTAGCAACACCAGCAGGATCCTGCATCTGGCTGGCTGCACAGCCCTCCCTTTGCTCATCAGTCAGTGTTCGGCAGCCTTTGGGCCTCCCTTGACTCCTACCTCTGTCCCGGGATCTTAGTCACCACATTTCCTAGGTCCATCTTCTCCCTGCTCAGGGCTTCTCTGGCTGTGTGACTGGACGGTGGAGTTAGAATGTCCATTCCCCACCCAGGTACCCATAGAGTGCTGTATCCCTAGGTCTTAGGCCATGACAGCGTCAGCAAGGGGCTCTGACAGACTATTGTGTTCCTCAGTGTGCCGACTCCGGGAGGCCATGATGCCTGGGCCTGCAGTGTCTTCTTGTACCTCTATCCCTTTCCTGACTCAGAGATCTGCAATCCTGTCACACTGTGGGATGGGCAGCTCCTGGTCTGAGCCTGTGCGTGTGGAAACATTGTGACTGAACTGAGCATGTGATTTCTTCAGAAATGGATGGGTAGCTCAGACTACTGCCCTTCACACCCTGGGGTGTACACAGCTCTCTCTCAGAAGGCCCGAGGTCATTAGGACAGCCACAGGACACTGTCTCCTCCAGGGATCTACAGACAGGGAAGGCCTTATGGGAGGCAGAGAAACGTCTTTCCCATGTGTGTCCTAGCAGAGAGCAGGAGAGTAACAATGGTCAGATGAAACCACCGGGTTTGTACCTGTTTCCTTCACGGGCTTCAGTGGCCTCAGCATACACCATGCTCGTCCTCCTGCCGCCTTTGAGGAAACAAATCTGAAACTCTATTTAAAACGTTACCTGACTTAAGCAGCCTGTCTTTGATTCCCAGTACCCACATGCTGGGTGTGGTGAACGCGTTTGTATCTCATCCTGAGGGGATGGACACGGGTGGATCTCTGGGGCTTTCTGGCCGGCTACTTTAGCCTAATCCAGGCCAGTCTCAGAAAACAAGGTTAGACGGTGCCTAAGGGTGACCTTTGGCCTCTACATGGTGACACAGCATGTGTGGAAATGTAACACTGACCTTCCCCACCCCTCCCCATAAAGTGGAGCTAATTCCTTCCATCCAGATGTGAGCTGAACCTGATGACTGAGTACCCTTCTAATGACTACAGTGTGACAGACGGCTGAGGCTGGATTAAAGATGGATGGCTTTCACTCAGCTAGCAAGCTCATGAATGTCTCACTGGGTGTGTGTACGTGCATGCGTGTGTGTGTGTGTGTGTGTGTGTGTGTGTGTGTGTGTGTGTGTTGTGGGGACATTCAGTGGCTCTGAGTCAAGCTGCAGAGGGTTCTCCAGACATTCTAGGTGGCATCCTGGCTCCAACCTCAGGGTCCCTAAAGTGGTCACCTTACTCATTTCTATGACAAAATACCCAATAAGAACTAACTGAGGGAAGACAGGCTGATTCTGGCTTACAGCTTGATGCTCAGCCCATCACTTCTAGTGCGGTGATAGAAACCTGGAGTAGCACTACCCTGGAGTCGGGCAGCAGACGGAATCAATGCTGTGCTCACCTTGCTTTCTCATTTCCCACTTTCCACCAGCCTTACATGGTTCACCCACATCCAGGGCTCATCTCCAGCCCCCAGTAAAGCCTCTGTGGAAACACCCTCACAGACATGGCCAACATTAGTCCTCCAGGAGATTTCAAATCCAGTCAAGCCATCACAGTCCACAGATCGATCGGAACTGCGCAGCTAAGGCATGACACTTCTGTTCTCATCTTAGGCATAGGAGGGTGACGAGGAGGCCTCGGCACTGTGGAAATAATTTGTTATATGATAGAGAACATCTGCAATTTTCAAGTTTCCTAGTACCCTTTAAATACACCTTGCTGTCTAAACAATGGGAGTATCCCAACTTCATAGAGAAGCAGGACTGTATGACGTGAATGACAATGGCTGGTATTTAAATGGAGGATTTATACGTTTGATGGAGGCATAAAAATTTAAATGGCCACGTTCTGCAAGACGGCACTCATCTTGGAACTTGTGAATGTTACTTTGGAGATAGCGAGTCCCTAGGAGAAGTATGTGTTAGCTGTAAAGATAATACTGAGTGGTTCACACTCAGTGGCAGCACTTGGCCCCAGATTCAAGTGACCCTTGCGGGTTTATTAATGGTCCTTGCTTGTAGTGAAGTGGGGCTGGGCCCTGCCTCCTCCTCCTCAGCTCCCCTAGTGGAGCACAGGCTGTTCTTTTGTTCTTGTCCTCACTTAACTTCAGAGTGACCTTACATTGTATCC
>PVIH01013328.1:23671-59044 GCA_004025045.1 Sigmodon hispidus
GGGGTGGGGGTGTCTAGTCCCTGGAACCCATTCCTTGTGTTCCTGCTTGCTTGTGGCCAATGGGGTACCCCTTTGGCTGGTCTGGATGGCCATTTGGGCTATGTAAGAAACCTGGATCTGGTAAGAATGAGCAGCAATGAGAGCAGAGTCACATCCCTTGACTTAATAGTAGAATGTTCTCATGCTCCTCGGTCATGTGGTGGCTGTTCTTATTGAGAAGCTGTCCTATATCTGAGACGGAGAAGACAGTGGCCATGGAGAAGATTAAAACATCCCAGGAGTCAATCAACTTGTTACAAAAAGTAGAAAGTTCATGTGGTACAAGGCGACTCTGAAAATGATCCAAAGGCCCCTGCTGGACTGTCACCCTCTGCAGCTCGGGGGAGTGCTCTGTTAGCCACAGCAGAGGCACGCATGTGGAAAGCACGGCAGTGTTTGTGCGGCTGTCACTGGTGCTGGTGAGCCGATGTCAAGCCCATCGGGACAGACTGATGAAAAGTGAACTGCGGGACATTTTCCCTATAGTAAAACTCACAGAATTTGTTTCAGAAAGTCGGGAGGCAGATGATGCTGCAGAGTGATCCCTCACAACCCAATCGATTGCATCACGGGGCGCAATGTCAGTACGTAGAGGGGAAATTCTCAAAATTCTCTTATCTTGGATATGCAAAACCCTTGGTCCCCAGTGGGGCTCAGACCTCCGTCAAACTGCCTTTCTCCTGGGAGGGCACCTCACTGGTAGGGGAAGCACAGTTGTGTTATGACGACTCTTGATATTGAGATAAGAAACCCAAACTCACTCAGCAATTTGTTCACCATCAGGAAAGAGTGAGTAGAGATTTCTATATTAATCTTTTCCAAAATCTATGCCTTGTGTGAATGGTGTGTCTATGTGTGTGGTGTGTGATGTGTATGTATGTGTCTGTGTGTGTGCTGTGCATCTGTGTACATGTGTGTGATATGTATATAGGTGTGGTGTGTGCATGTGTGTATGTGTGTGCATATGTGTGTGTGGTATGTTCATGTATGTGTGTGTGCATGTATCTGTGTAGTGTGTGTGTGGTGTGTGATGTGTATGTATGTGTCTGTGTGTGTGCTGTGCATCTGTGAACATGTGTGTGATGTGTATGTATGTGTGGTGTGTGCATGTGTGTATGTGTGTGTGGTATGTTCATGTATGTGTGTGTGCATGTATCTGTGTAGTGTGTGTGTGAATGATATGTGAATGGTGTGTGAATGGTGTGTGTATGTGTGTGTGAGGGGGAGTGAGATGTGTGCCCAGTGAAGCACACACTTGCCGTGGTATCTCTTCTCATCTTGTTTGTGTGGCTGAACTCTGAACTCCAGGCTAGCTGTCTTACAACTTCCCAGTGATTTTTCTCTCTCCACCTCCATCCTGAGGTACCCAGCACTGCAGCTGGATAGTTCACACTGGTTCTGGGGAGCAGACCTGAGTATTGTCCCAGTTCCCAAGCCTTTAATTTAATTTACTTATTAAAGGTTTTAATATAGATTTGAGTGTGAAAAGCAAGAGAGAGACAAAGAGACAGAAAGAGGGAGAGAGATGGAGAGAGAGACACAGAGAGAGAGAGAGACAGAGAGAAATGTCAACTGTGCACATCTAGAGGTGTGGGACTTTTAAGAGAGTGAGTCAGCAAACTTATGATTTTTTTCAGATAACATCCCTCCTTTTGGCCATGACAAGCAAGGTGGACACACAGGACATATGTGAAGAACTCTGAGAACTTACCATTATGAAGTTACGAGTTTTTTAAAAATCTTAGCCTGGTGGCATGGTGACACATGCCTTTAATCCCAGCACTTGGGAGGAAGAGGCAAATGAGTTTGAGGCCAGCCTGGTCTACAAGGTGATTTCGAATACAGCCAGAGTTACATAGAATGACTCTGTCTCCAAAAACCAAAACCAAGCAAAAATAAAATAGTCATGTTAGAAGGCCACTAAATGCTTTGGGTTTCTCTTTGGAAATCAGGTCACAGAGACTTGACTCGATTCCCTTTGGCTACAGCCATTTGCCCAAATAGTGATGTTTCCCATTGTATCACACTCTCAGGTTCATTTTCAAATGACTTAAATTGTTTTCATACAATCAAGTGCACTCCTGAAGGACGATCCCAGGCCGTGGAGGACGTTTTAAAGCTGCAGTAGGCTCTACAGATAACTTCAAAGTGTGTGAGCAGCATGTTTTGGACAAGGCAGCCTTCAGTTCTTTGTTCAAATAGCAGATGATGTCATCAGCCCTCTAGAATGTGACAGTGAGGCCCTGCCGATCCCACCCCCTTACACTTTGCTGATTTCCCGGGGTATCAGGTAAGGAGCATCAGTGAAAAAACAAGACAAGATTGCATGATTGCCTCGTTCAGAGTCCTTCAAGGCTGTGGAGATAGTTGAGTTTGTGAAGCACTTGATGTGTAAGGTCTGAGTTCAGTCTCTAGAACTTAAGTAAAATGGATGAGTATTCAGAGCCACAGGAGCACACCCCAGCACTGGGGAGGAGGCCCAGGCAGGTCTTTCGGGCTCTCTGGCCAGTTAGCCTAGCTGAATTGGTGAGGTGCAGGAATCTCTCTCTCTCTCTCTCTCATATATATATACAGACAGACACAGACACAGACACACACACAGAGTTCTTCAATGTCCAAGGGCTGTTTGTATGCTTCTGTTTTGGATGGATCAGAAGCATTGAAGTAAGTGAGCTGTATTGTCTTGGGTATGAGGTAGAGAAGAATTAGTGCAGAGAGGACTCCCCCAGTGCAGAGAGAATAACAGAAAGGGGGAGGGGGTAACCAAGGACAGAGGAGTTTCTTTTCCATGGTGAGGCAGACCTGAGTGATGCTGGGATGCCAGGCTTCCTCGGTGCTTTCTGTTGTATGAAGTTTCTGGCTTGTCTGGCCAGGAAGTCATCACCCAAAGACCCGCAGTCCCACAGAAACACACAGATATTTACATTAATTTTATACTGGCTGACTTAGGACCTAGGAACATAACTTGCTAACTCTTTATTCTTAAATTAATTCATGATTCTTATCTTGTTTAACCATGCAGCTTGGCTTGATACCTTTCCTCTGAGCAGCATTTCAACTTATTTCCCCTGAGTCTGCTGATGTCTCTCTGGCATTTCTCTGGCCTCTTTACTCTGCTCTTCCTGTTCCCAGAGTTTTCTTAGTCACCCACACTTCCTGTCTGCCTTCAGCCAATCAGTGTTTTTATTAAACCAGTAGGCTGGACAATCATTTACAATGTAACACACTACAGCTTTCTTTAACAGTCAGACTGAGATTCATTGATTTCACTACTTCCCACCCGTGGAGTCTATGTTGCCTCCTAAAATCTGGGAAGTCAGCTCATAGCTGATCTGAACTTGAAATCACTGACATGGGGAATGCTCAGTTGGTGACAGGACAGTAGTGCTGGGCACCTGCCAGCAAAGTAACACTTCACACCTGCTAAGAGCTCACAGATACTGTGCTCAGAGCATCCAGACCAGAAAACCTCAGACTCTAACTCAAAATGCACCCAGAAGACAGACTTTCCCCTGAAATCAGGTCTTTGATGACTGGAACATCTGCATATTTAAAAATTTCATAGCTTTTGGGCTGGAGAGATGGCTCAGCGGTTAAGAGCACCGTCTGCTCTTCCAGAGGACCTGGGTTCGACTCCCAGCACCCACATGGCAGCTAACAACTGTCTGTAGTTCCAGTTCCAGGCAAAACACCAAGGTAAATAAATAAATAAATAAAGTTTAAAAAAAAAAAAAAATTTCATAGCTTTTGTGGAGCACGAAACCTATAGAGCAGAGCTTCTGAACCTTCCTAATGCGGAGACCCTTCAGTACAGTTCCCCATGTTGTGCTGACCCCCAACCATAAAATAGATAGCTTCATTGATACTTCAGAACTGTAATTTTGTTACTGTTATGAATCGTAATTGTTTTGGAGATAGGGGTTTGCCAAAGGGGTCAGTACCTACAGGTTGAGCTCTAAAGGAACAGATAGAATACGTGTGTGTGTGTGTGTGTGTGTGTGTGTGTTTGTATTCTATATGGCATATATTCTAATCAATTAGGACATATATCAATTAGAACATATGTAAATAGAGTATATACACACATATGAGATGTTATTAGAGTGGTCCAAGTAATCAATAATGGCCGCCCCTTGAAAGGCTAAGGATACAGTAGTTATTTGGTACATGAGACTGGGTGTCTCAACAGCCCCAGCGTGATGTGGAATCCCTGGGAGATCCTAGAGCGCCGCCAGTCTTCTGTCTGTGTTGGAATGCTGAGGACATAGGTTCTAACCCCAGGAGTGGCTGAGCAACAGGAGAGATGAACTGGTGGACGAGACTGGGAGCCAGCAGGCAAAAAGCAAGAGCTTCCTTCTTCCGTGTGTGTGTGTGTGTGTGTGTGTGTGTGTGTGTGTGTGTGTGTGTGTGTTTTAATGTGGGCTGCCACCAGAAAGTGTAGCCCAGATTTAGTCTCATTCTTCTGATCTCAAATGATTGGCGGGGTTGGAGAGATGGCTCAGCGGCTAAGAGCACTGACTGTTCTTCCAGAGGACCTGAGTTCGATTCCCAGCATCCACATGGCAGCTAACAACTGTCTATGATTCCAAGATCTGACACCCTTACACAGTTATACATGCAGGCAAAACACCAATTCACATAAAATAAAAATAAACATCAAATGATTGGCATTTAGGGTGGGTCTTCCACCTCAAATAACCCACTCCAAAAAATCCCCTCATGGGTATGAAACTCTAACTCCACTAGGAACATCTAACTCCATAGGGACCAGACCTGGCCTCAATGGGCTAAAGCTCACATTCACATACCCATTCTCTTCCACATAATTTTTTAAAAATCTGGTCAGAAAAATTTAATCAGTGCCAGGTATCTTAACCTGATGTATTTAGCACAGTGTGTAAATTTTTTGGGTGTTGCAATATCCTAAAGGGTGTGGCAGGTTTTATGTCCAGGAACTGTCTCTGGATGGTGGTATAAAAAGTTAGAACCGGGGTGTGGGAAGCCCATATTAGAAGCTAGGCTGTTCCAAAGTTAGGGGATGTCAAGAGGTCACTGCATGGCTTTGACCGTGAGGTTGGAAATGTCAAAATATACAGACTTTGTAGTTGTTTAATAGTAAGTGTCAGAACACACACACACTTGCACATGTGTGTACACACAGACACACACACAGACACACACACAGACACACACACACACACACAGACACAGATACACACACACAGACACACACACATACACACACAGACACACACACACACACACACACACACACACAGGTCCTTTCTTTCCTTCTCTTGCCTTCCTCCCAGTCATGCTTCCCGACTACTGACCCTAACTGGAAATTAATTTCAAGGGAACTTGGGATTTCAATGTTCAAACTTCAGATCTTCAGAATTACAAATCAGAGTATAGCAGGGTATGCATGGTCCTGCGGGGTAACAGGAAATAGCGAGCTTGGCTCTGCCCCTTGGAGTCAGAGGCCAAACCAGAAAGGCAGAAACGGAAGCTCAACCCCTCTCCTTGCGGGAAGCTGGTTTGAACAGATACTTCACCTCGGCGTCCCCGTTACCATTGACCGAGCACTTGCGGTGTGCCTGTTTGTTGTTGGTGTTAAGTGTTTGGCTTGTGATTCAGCTCTTTACTTTTAAACCAATATGTGTAGTATTGGCACAAAGTTGCTCCATGAACAGTCAAATGAGGGGGGAAAGCATGAAAATATACTTCATTAAAAAATCGATGGGGTACACATGCACATGGTTTATTTTGTGCACATGTGTGTGTTATGCACACCGAGGCTAGAGAGGGAACCCAAGTGTCGCTCTGTCCATCCCTATCTTATTCCTTTGAGGTAGTTTCTCCTAAACCCAGAGCTGGCGAGGAAAGCAATGTCACATTGGCTAGGGAAGCTAAAGCTTCACATTTAGTTGCCAGTATCTATCTATATAATGTGTATAATTTTGATCATATTCACCCCTGTTACCCTGCCTCATTCCCTCCCACTCTCCTCCGGACCTTTCTCTTTCCAAAGTCCTCTGTCTATTGTCAACCCCACTTCTGGGTGTAATTGGTATTGTGACTGTGACACCATGGAGATGGAAGCTATGTACCAGAACACAGGCTATGTGTCAGGGACCACACCACTGAAGAAAATGCAGGTTCCTCCCCCGTGGCTCCTTAGCCAGGGGTGGGATCCAGTCTCTCTCCATAGCCAGCCTCCCCTGAGCTGTGACTGTGTAATTAGACTCCAACTCGAGGGAGAGAGGCATTCTCTGCCTCCTGTCCTCTCCTCCTGCAGGCAGCTGTATGGATGGGACGTTAAGCCATTTTGGACTGTGTGACGAAAGACAGTCTTCCACGGTGAGCAAGAGACAACCTTGACATTTTCTAGATTCTCGATATTGACAACACCCTCTACCTACTCTGGAGTTTAGCATTTGATCCTTTGAAACTAATCATAGCTATCTGAAAAGACCTTTAAAAGAGTGGCTGCCTCAGTTGGAAAAGTGATTTGCTCTCCATATGCCAGGCAGGGACATTCAAGGCCTTGGCCAAGCCTGTTCTGAAGGAATTGGGGGCCTGCTACAAATCTGGAAAGCGGCTGCGGCTTGTACAGTTGGTGTGGGGGAGGTATTAAACACACTGATATTTCTGGAATGAAGGTTTTAATTGAACACAAGAAAGACATCACAAGTCAGAACAAATGGCTTTTGGAAATCAAATACATCTTTTTCAGATGCCCCAACCTGGCATTTTTGTTGGGTCTTTAAACATAATCCTCACTAAAGGGTGACTCACTGCATTGTCTCCAAATCTGCAGGCTATTTCTTTCTGTTGGTTAATAATCAAATGTCTTAGGGTCGGATTTGGGGAGGAAAGGGTGAAAGTGGTGGGTTTTGAGCTGAGTTCATTGGTAGAGATATGGCATTTAAAAATGAGATGAAAAAGGATGAGATGAAATTCACACAAAACAATCTTTTGAGGATTTCTGCAACACAAGCTGCCCTTGAATTTGTAGTAATCCTCCTGCCTCAGCTTTCCATATGCTGAGATTACATATATAAACAACCATACCCAGTTAAAACTAATCACTCTAAAGTGAATAATGCAGCGGCGTTTTGTATACTCACAGTATTATGCCAAGGACTATTTCCGTCATTGGAGATGAATGCCTAGTTTCTATTAGGCACACACTTCCGGTTGCCCCTACCAGAGTCCTTCCATCGCTATGCATTTCCTTATTTATTTTCATATGAGTGGAAGCATACAGCATGTGACCTCACATTTGTGGCTTTTCTTTTATGTAGCATGTTTCTGAGGTTGTAGTATGTAGTTGTTATAAGTATTCCTGACACTCCAAGTGGTAAAGCCAACATGGCTCCCCGCAGGATGCACCTCGTACAGAGGCACACCCCTGGGTGTGGCTGTGACCTGTGCACACCCCTTCTCTTACAAAGAGACGCCATGTGCCATGTTACGGTCTGTCTCTCCTCCTCTCCTGCTTCTCTGCTCCTGTACCAGCCTGGGAACTCTCTTAAATAAACCCTCGTGTGGCCTTGGTAGTGTGTGTGTCTCTTCTCACGCGCAAAACCAACATTTGTGCTTTATTCCTTTTCTTTTTTTAAAAAAAGATTTATTTATTTATTATGTATACAGTATACAGAAGAGGGTACCAGATGTCATTATAGATGGTTGTGAGCCACCATGTGATTGCTGGAAATTGAACTCAGGACCTCTGGAAGAACAGTCAATGCTCTTAACCTCTGAGCCATCTCTCCAGTCCCCCTTTATTCCTTTTCTATCCCAAATAATATTCCACATGTGGACATTCTATATCTTACTTATCCTATCATTTATTGATGGATATTTGGGCTGTATCTTTTGGATGGTATAAGCAGTTCTCTAATGTGCATGTATACATACTTGTTTGAGTGCAAAACCTCATTTTTAGTGAATTTAACACATGGGACTTGGGGGCAGGGGAATTAGGAACAACGAAAAGCTTCGGTATGCAGGAGAAGCAGCCTGCTCTGCTCTACATGGCAGCCCTCGTGGACTCCTGAGCGGGAGGGTGACAGTGCCCTGTCCCAACGCCACTGACAGTCACCCTGGGATCTCCCCTCTTTTGCAATGTCACCTCTACCAAAGCGTTCTCTTCTGGTGGCTCTGAGCTGGTTGTATGTACACATCTTGTAAGATACTTCCCGGCACCTGCTGGAAGCACAGCTGCTTACATTAAAGCAGAAGGAACCTCGCTTGGGCCTACCAATGCGTCGAAGAATAGCCAAGAAAGACACTGGCTTTGCAAACATTGTAATAATAATTGTTTATGAAGAACTGATTGGAAAATAGGTAGCGTCACTTAATATAGCAATGAAGCACCACTGTCTCTATCTACTAGAGAAGGAAACACGTTCCAGCCAGCATCTGGTAAAGTCAGGCACTGAACTCAGGCAGGGGACCCTATGCTGGTGCTCAAAGCTAACTTTCAGAAGGATCAAGGACAAAGGACGTCGGATGAAGGTGCTGGGCTCGGATGTGTGATGCTGAGATGAAGAGCAAGGTGCATCCTGGATCAGAACCATGCAAAATGGAGCAGAAAGTCCATCTAAGCTCATTGGAGCTTCTAGAAGGAACAGTCTCAGAGCACTGTGTATAGGATATCTCACCAGTGATGGTCAATTGATGGTGAATGGCCTGGAGCAAAGTATGATGGGACATTGATTTTGAAACGATGTCTTCCCCAGGATGTTTGTGTTGTCAAGGCATAATCACTCAGATGATGCCTGGCACACAGGCATTCAATGTAGACCTGATCAGGGGATTGAGCATACATGCATGTGTAAGTATGCGTGCATGCGTGCACACATACACACACACACACACTTCTTCATAGAAAAACACTACAACTCCATAGAGAGTAAGTGTGTAATCACCCTAATCACTGGTGATTATTGTGGACTGTGGCTCAAGGACAATGATGACTCAAACACACCCTGAGGAGAGACCTGGGGCAGCTGTGGGTGGTCACTGAATCACAGGCAGCTGAAGCCCCTGTGATGGAAGCCATGCCTGGGTCAGAGTCACTCAATTGGAATGCTTTTGGCCTGGAAGCTGCTTAATAACCCAGCAGGATTTCCAGCCTGAGGCAGAAGAGAGCTAACACCTGACCCAGGAGGCCTTAGTTTGTGCAGTCATTCTGGTCATTTCTGGTCATGACTCTGAGGTTGGCAGGCCCCTGGCAAAGCTGGCCTTTTCTAAATCTGTATCGCACTAGTTGGAAAGCATCATTATTTCAGTCCTCTGTGGAGAGGCTGGCACTCTAAACTCTGGTTTACGTATAAAGATGCCAGGGCTGCGCTCTTTCCCACTTCCAGCCATTATTATAAAGTATACTTATTATCTTTACAATGGCTTGGAGATTGAACCTTAACTTGGGTCATTATTTCTGTGGCTTTGTATCTCTCCCAATGCTAACAGGCCAGAAAAGCCACAGTCTTCCTTAGATCACTGAGGGCTGTGTCTTGTATCCTCAACTCTGTTCCTACTGGTCTGGCTAGAAACTGTTTACATAAGACTGTCTTAATGGTTTTTATAAGGAGGTTGGTGTCTCTAGAATAGGTCAGGTGAGGTGTAGGAGGAAATCTACTACAGGAAAAATGAGGACTTCAGATATAAAATGCAGGAGTGAATGGTTCACATCCTTTGTTGAAATCGGGTATATGGATAACCACTCTGCTCTTCCTGAGGTACCTAAGTGTTAGCTGGGAACTAGGTAGGTCTGGGTTCAATTCCTGGCTCTGTCAGTATCCATGCACTCCTGGGACAGTCCTGTAACCCCTCTGCACCTCAGTATGCTCAGCTGTGGAGTGGACCGTGGAGAAGCTCTGTGTAGTTCAAGAACATCAAAACAGGTCTGGCATGTCACTGTTGATTTTAATTTAATGTTGACAGTGAATTTGGCCAATGAGAATCCAGCACTTGGAACATTTGTTTTTAGAATTAGAAAGTGTGACAAAGTGCTCTGGTGGTTCAGATCTAACAGAGTCTTTTAACCTCAGCTGGACCGTGCACGGGGCTTTCTTTCCAGACCTCCATGTATCAGGTATGTGGGCTATTTAACCAAGACCTGCTGCCTTGCTCCATCAGCCATTGGAAAGCAGGCTTGTGAGACAATGGAGACTGGCCCGCTGATAGGCTGGAATCACACAGTGAAGAAAGGCATGATGAGCACTCGGGTTATTTGTGTCTTGAGATGCTCAAGGGGAATGACCTTGAATGCAGAGAATCTCAGTATTGCCGATGTGACTGCAGCGCATGTGTCTCTACTCCAAGGAAACATGGACTCTGTCTGGACTGTTCTAAATGTCCACTAGAGTGGTTGTGATGGTGGCTTTAACTAAACAGCTTCTGGTAACACCTGAGCTTTAACAGGCAGCCAGAGTGACAAGAAGTGGCAACTGTGTGTAGGAGTTGGCTTGTACTCACCGCTCATCAGCCCACAGAAACAGGTTACCTTTTTTCTAATGGGTCCTAACTGTGCTCATCTTTTTTTTTTTTAAGTGTTCTTTTTTTTAATATTTATATTTATTTTTATTTTATGTGAATTGGTGTTTTGACTGCATGTATAACTGTGTACGGGTGTCAGATCTTGGAATTACAGATAGTTGTTAGCTGCCATGTGGATGCTGGGAATTGAACTCAGGTCCTCCAGAACAGTCAGTGCTTTTAACCACTGAGCCATCTCTCCAGCCCCCCAACATGACCACTCTTACTCTGTGCTTAGATGCTAGTTCTGTTTGGACATGCCTAGATTAAGTGTCTACTCACAGAAATTTAGAAGTCAAGCTCTCATAATCACAGGTATTCCCCAAAAGATGTCTTCAAGATGAGATGAGGCTGAGATCTATTCAGCCCGGGCCATCCAAGTCCAAACATGGATGGCCCAGCTGTTTTCTAAGCACCTCAGCCTGGACAGTCCACACACACTTCCAGCTTTCTGGATTAGAGATGGGACTCACTCATCTCTCCCGCATGTAATCCCCTTTGACACACCATGATGCTCTGGCATATCCCAGTCTCTTGGCCACCCAAACCAGGATATTGGCAACCTGGCATTGGCTTCAAATAGCCCCCATTTCTGTATCTTCCTTAGCTTTGCTTCCACCTTGGTTCAGCCACATCTCCCAGCATCCCTTCCTAGAGGAAGTAGACTCCTAACTGGCTTTCTTTTCTATTAACTTTACTCTTCTCCCAATCAACTAAGTCTTCCCATAGGTAACACAGGACCCAATGACTTCCCAGTTTAAACCAGGAGTGAATGCCCAGTACCTTCAGGATAAGCTGTATCCTTATTTGTTGTGGATGGGTATGATATTTGTGGGTATATCCACATTCAGGTGTGTGGGACATACACATGTGCCTGTATGTGTTTATGCCAGAGGTTGGTGTTGGGTGCCTAGTTCAATCACTCACCATCCTATATGTTGAGAAAGTGTCTCTCTGTTGAACCCAGAGCTTAAACCTAGAGCTGACTGATTCTGTTTGTTTAGCTAGACAGATTGCCTCAAGAATCTCCTGTCCCCTGTCTTGAATTCTGGGACTGTAGGGTTTCCCTGGGGCTGGAGTCTAAACTCAGTCATTATACTCCAATGGCTATTGCCTTACCTGCAAACCCATCTTCCCATCCTTAAGACTTTCAAACTTGGCTTACTGTGGGGAAACATTTGCCCAGCATATAGAATGTACTGGAACCATAAAAACAAACACAACAATAAACAGGAAAAAATCCTGGGCCTACAAAGCTTCACCTTCTGTACAGTCTCTCATCTGGCTTCCCCAGCCCATCGGTTCTGCTCTGACAAACTGTGATGTCTGCTTCGTGACTCTGCCCAGGCTGGAGTCCTGCTACCCAGAGGTTTTAGTAGTTTAACACATTCAACCCCATTACAAGCTTTTGTTCCTCTGGTGGATCTGGAAAGCTAAAATTGCATCTATGACACATTTTTTGAAACTGGAATGTAGGTTTGGCTACAGTTTCATCAAATATGTGAGATGTCCCATAGAAAGGCATCTCCTGAGTGGGACCATCTTCCTTCAGTCTGTACCAACCTGGCTCCCACTGGGCCATCTCCGAACTGTTGATCCAGTTCCTTAGTTAATACAGCTCTTAGTGACATTGCTGTTGCCCTTATATAGACACCAGCTTATCCTGTCCCGAGATGCTAACTGAATTTTCAAAATAATAAAAGCCAATCTGCTTAAACTAAAGGGACACAGTTGTCTACAGCCAAGCATCCTGATTATTATAAATCATGTCCATTGCACTCCTGCTTACAGTGTCCAGGACAGTAGATGACCCAGAATTGTTTCCACAAAAACGCAACTGTGACTGTGACAACCACTGTCTACAAAGGTAATGAAAACTCCAAGATGAGAGTATCGGGATGTCGATGGGGTGGGAATTTTTGAGATTGTATTTAATTGTAACTCCAGGCTGGGTACAGCTGGATGGTAGAATGCTTCTCATTTGCATAATGTCTTGGGTTCAATCCCTAGAACTGCATGAAGAGAAAAGAAAAACAAAAAGAAAAATGGTTTGCATGAGACAAACACATTAGCCAGCCTCATATGTTTGGAGGATGTGTTTATCTCACAAGACAGTCTAGGGGGTTGAAAATGAAGATGGGACCCAGTCCTGGTGGTGCTCACCTGGAACCCAGCATTTGGAAGGCAAGGCAGTCAGAGCTCTGAGTTCGAGGCCAGACACAGACCTTGTCCCAAAAACAACAAACAAACCCATAAAGTTGTAAGCAGAGAAGTCAATGTTTGCAAAGCATTAATGGTGAATGTGGACATTCCTCAGTACTGGACACCGGCTATTGAACCAAGTCCTGTATACAGGTTTATCCTCTTTAACTCTCATGTTTCCCCAGGTCAATGCTGGAGGTAGTGGAATTCATCCAAACATCTTACCGAATAGCATGCAAAACAGACTGTATGTTCATGTTAATAAAACAATGTTGACAATAGTATGTCTGATTATAGCCAAAGGATTGGATAATGCAATCCTAACCGTAAGAGTGGTGAAGAGCCTGGCAGAGAGAAGCTGGAGGTGTGTAGCTTAGGGAGAATATTTCCTAGAAACCCTGGGTTTGAGCCCCAGCACAGCCAGTCAACCAAAGCAATCATTAAATCTAGTTATTAAATGTCACAATAAACCAGGAGTCGTGAGAATTGGGTGGCTGAGTGGTGTTGGAAAATATTTCCCAAGTACAGGAGTCACCTGTTGAGGGCTGAGGATGCAGCCCAGATGGGAATTTGAGCAGCTGAGGGTACATCGGTACCATTAGCAGAAATAGCAAAACAGGTGAAGAAACCGGGAGACAGGGTTCATGGTTTGGTGTCAAATGCCTTAAGATTTGATACCTTCAGAATAGCGAGAAGACACCAAGGTCTGTATATGCCGAGATCCGAGGTCCCCATGACCCTGGAGCCCTGCAGGCTTGGCCCCTGAGTCTTGGCAACTGTTCAAACATGACTGGAGTCTGGCTCAGCCCTGCTGCATGGATAAAATGACTAGCCTGAGAGAGAGCGGTGACGGGAAAGGCGAACACTGCACTGTTCAATAATTCAGCACAGACCTAGCCTGCCTGGCTGCAGAGTTACTGTGTCACAGGAGCAGGTTTGTTGTTGTTGTTGTTTGTTTGTTTAAAGCCAAATCCAGTTTCTGTGCTAAGTCATGCCGGGGCAGCTGGAGGGTTGCCAGAGAAGAGTCTGGATCTCTTATAACAGGTCCTGAGAGATACAGGTTGCTACAAGATCAGTCTGGTCTGCCACGTGACTCATTTGCATATGTCATTTCCTTCAGCTTAACTCAGTCTGTGGTCCCCTAATTCCAAATCCCAGGAGCAAATAAAGCTATCTGGTGCCAGCTGCTGCTGTGCAGTCAGATGAGCTCACAGGGGCGAGGGGCTAGCCTCAGGGTGCTCTCTCTTCCTTATGCCACTTGGGACCAATTCTGACCAAGATGGAGCAGCAGAGGAGCTGGGCTGAGGGGAGGGAGCACCTCAGGGAACTGGGCTGAGGGGAGGGAGCACCTCAGGGAGCTGGGCTGAGGAGAGGGAGCACCTCAGGGAGCTGGGCTGAGGGGAGGGAGCACCTCAGGGAGCTGGGCTGAGGGGAGGGAGCACCCAGGGAGCTGGGCTGAGGGGAGGGAGCACCCAGGGAGCTGGGCTGAGGGGAGGGAGTACCTCAGGGAGCTGGGCTGAGCGGAGGGAGCACTCAGGGAGCTGGGCTGAGGGGAGGGAGCACCTCAGGGAGCTGGGCTGAGGGGAGGGAGCACTTCAGGGAGCTGGGCTGAGGGGAGCAGCTAAAACTACTGCTGCGACTCGGTTGGCCCTCTGCTGTCAGCAGCCAGCTTTCTCAGAATGTTTCTCTCAGGCAGCCTGGAGGGTAGGCTCTTCTGTTCGGGCTGTTTGTCTTACCCTTCCTCAGGCCTGGGTTCTTGCCTTTTTGTAGCCCAATCTGCTCAGACTTGAGGTCAGTTAGTTAGCAGGGGGCCTTGTAGGGATGGAGGCTGGGATGGGATGCTGCAACTCTGCCCAGTGTGCCAAGGGAGAGTCCTGATATTCTGAGCAGCCATTTCCCTGGTGAGGGCTTAATTTGGGCAGTTGTGGAGATGAACACTGAGCAGGGTTGTATCTAGCAGAAGTCTGCCCAGAGTACCACTGATGTCCAGTCTTTCCAGGGTCCAAAGAACTCCTGAGCCCAGCTCTTCATAACCCACAGGGGAGCCGCAGCTAGCACACACTGGGGGGGGGGGCTGGTGAGCTGGGGCATGGACTGTGTTTCAGCTCCCACCTGCCCCTCCCACTGGCTTTTTTTTTTTTCCAGAGCTGGCAGACACCAGCAAACTGTGATATACTAGACCGTAAGCTCTGTTCAGAGCCTTCTGCAATTTCCCTCACTCCCACCATTATATAATTCAAAATAAAAATGATGCTGACTCTTAAAACATGCAACTTAACACAAGTGAAGAAATTAAAATGAATTCGCTTGAGATGTTTAGATTGCAAAATTTTGATGAAGTTCTTACTGAAGTTAGATTTTTCTTTTCAGTTTTGTGGAAAATGCTTGGCTGGGTCTCTACATCAATATTTAGACAGCAGTTGGGTAGTTCAGCCTCATATCTAAGGCCTTCATGCCCATGACTGTATCCTGCTCTGGTGAGCCAGCGTTCTGGTTCCCAGGTCGCAGGCTCAGGGTTAGAGCGCCCTGCTGTTGCCTCCTGGGAGTTCTGCCTGCTCTTTTGGATCTTGCTCCTCTTTTAGAGGATTGATGGGGCCTTTCCAGAGCTCATGCCTTATGTGGCTTCTACCTCCCTGGCTCCCTGAGTCTGGTGGAACTTTCTGGACTCACTTGAGCACTTGATGGAAAGGGATGATCCTGTGATGTGGTGGAATGTTCTCTGAACAATGTAAATAAATAACTGTTTGGACCCATACAGGGCACCGTAGAAGTGGGTGGAGAATCAGAGGCAGCCAGGCGGGTAGGAAAGGGTGGAGTTACTCACTCTGCATCGGACCCCCAAGAGGAGCAGACATGTAAGAGGTACCGGCCAGCCACGGGCTGAGCCACGTGGCAGGAAGATTGATAGAAATGGGTTAATTTAAGAAGAAAGAGCTTGGGGCTGGAGAGATGGCTCAGCAGTTAAGAGCACTGTCTGCTCTTCCAGAGGACCCGGGTTCGATTCCCAGCACCCACATGGCAGCTAACAACTGTCTGTAGTTCCAGTTCCAGGCAAACACCAAGGCAAATAAATAAATAAATAAAGTTTTTTTTTAAAAAAAAAAAGAAGAAAGAGCTAGCTAGTAATGGGCATAAGACATGGGCCAAACAGTGTTAAAGTATATAAGCGTGTGATTCATTTCTTTTGGGGGACAAAAGCCGCGGGCGCACAGACCAGGTTCCAAACCGCAACCGCCGCACACGCCAGGTTACAAACTCCAGGTTGCAGACTTCCTAGACCCAAAACGGGCAGGGGAAAAACTTAATACAACACTGTGAGATTATGTTCTTATATACTGCAAATATTTGTCACTGTAAATATTGGTTTAATAAAACACTGATTGGCCAGAAGGCAGGTAGGAAGTAGAGGTGGGGCTGCCAGACTAGGAGGATGCTGGGAGAGAAAAGCAGAGCAGAGATGCCAGCAGATGCAGAAGAAGCAAGACAAGATGAGAATGCTGCTCTGAGAAAAAGGCACCAAGCCACATGGTTAAACATGGACAAGAATCATGGATTAGTTCAAGAGTAAGTGTTAGTAAGTAACAAGCCTGAGACATAGGTCAAACAGTTTATTATTTTTTTTTTTTTTATTTTTTTTTTATTTTTTTTTATTTTATTTTTTTTAACAGTTTATTATTAATGTAAGGCTTTGTGAGATTATTTAGGACTACATGGCTGTGGGACTGGTTGGGCAGGACAGAGAAACTTCTGACTATGGGGTGACATGGTTTTACCGAGATTTTGTATTTAGATGCTTCATTTTCCCCAGCTGTGTCTGGCTCCAATTCCAGTCTCACCAAATGAACCTCCAGGGCCATTATTACTGAATCTGTAACAACTCATCACATTCTAAGAGTTGGGTCAGCAGGAGAAGTTGAGGAAATCTGGCCCCCTTCATGTCCTTTGGCAGTTCTGAAAGCAAATCCATACAGTATGTAATATTCCTCCCTTCATGATGTAGAGTGTGGATTTGATTGGTTAACTGCTCCTCAAGGAAGAGACACTGTTTCTCCCTTGTCTTGTCTCAGGCTTTCACTCTGAAGGAGCCTGAGCTCCAGGAAGGACCACATGGTGAGAACTAGCCTCCTGGAATGTGCATCCGAGTTTGACCTGGCTTTAAAGTCATGAGGCAATATTTATTGTTTTAAGCTATTTGTTACTCAGATATAAACAACTAATGCATTTCCCAAAGATGACATTAGAGAGAGGGATAGATGTGACCCATCAAGATAGACTTTGATGGCTACCTTGATTGGCTTGAGAGACACCTAGGAGACTAGTCAAGTCCACTTCTGGGTGTTTGTGGAGACACGTGCAGAGATGATCAGGTCATGAGAGTTCAGACCAGATCACCAGTGGACAGCTGAGGGGTGGTACTGTGGGCAGCTGGAGCCAGCTGGAGGAGTCTTTGGGGTTGGGCCTTTAAAGAATACACTTTGGTCTTCTCTACTTTCTGTTACTTTGGTATTCCTCGGTGGCTATGTCCATGGTCCAGCATGATGTTCTGGCTTACCAGAGCCAAGAAACAGTAGAGCTTCTAGCCATTTGAGGACCCAAACCTCTGCAGCCATGACCTTTAACACACATGTGCTCACGTTGCTTCTTTCTTATTACATCACACTTGAGAAATCTGGTTAACCAAGAGGGGGCTCTCACTTCTGGATAGGGAGTTTCTGTATCAGTTTGCTGTCCTCTTTTCTCTGGGGATGCTGCATCCTGATGGCTTGTTTTTCTGTTCTCCTGAGAGCAAGGGCTGTGTCTTATTCACCTTTCATTTTGCCACATTCTCAGGTGACACAAAATTCGTTTTTCTGTTATTCTTATGCACGTGTCCATTCTGAGGAGAGCAGAAACAGCCTCTCTGGGTCCTCTCGGCTCCCTTGCCTTGGGCTGTGGGGAACATTTAGCCATCTTTATCCTCTGCAGGATATAGATGATTCCGCCAAAGCGTAGAGGACTTTAAAGTCTGTGGTCATTTCCTCCTCCGTGGAAAGGAGGCTGCAGGCACCCTGTCCTTGTCAACTTTGGAACCCATGTCTCTCTCTTGCATCTTCACACTTAGAAGCTTGTCTTCAACTTTCAAACATATGACTAAGGAGCTGAGGTGCTTAGGGCCCTTCTGAATTGGTGTGTGAGTGTGTGTGTGTGTGTGTGTGTGTGTGTCTGTCTGTCTGTCTGTATCTCTGTGTTATGTATGATAAATGTGTATGGGTGCTTTGTATATGTGGTGTGTGTGTGTGGTATTTACAATACATGTGTATGTATGTGTGTGTCTGTGTGTTATGTATGATGCATGTGTATGGGTGCTGTATGCATGTGGTATGTGTAAAGTATTTACAACATATGTGTATGTATGGTGTGTGTGCATGTGTGGATGGTATGTCTGACATATGTATATGTTTAATGTATGTGTATATGTGGTATGTGTGTATGTAGGTATGGGTTTTAAACTTTAAAAAAATTAAAAATATATTAGCATGCAGAAAAATAAAAAAATAACACGACACCTTTGTATTTGCTATCAAGAATAAACAGATGTTAACATTTCACCATATTTGTGTTAGATCTCTCTCTCTTTAAAAATAAATTTAATTAACTGCTACAGATTGTGCCAACTACCCCCTCTCATACACTCCCTAAAAGTGATCACTGGCCAGAAGCTGCAGTGCCCTGGATGTGGCTCCTCTGCCACTGCCTGCCTATGCTTTTTCAAGACTGTATTGTACTGTTATGTCCTCCTAAAAGCTTTACATAATGGTATCACGTTGCCAATCCTAATTTCCCACTTCTTTCCACTGCACATTCTGTTTCCCTCCTTTTTAAGGTAGTAATGACCACCTTACAGCAGGACACGGTGAAGTTCCAAAACAGATCAAGTCTCCACTAGGACCTTGGCCTTTGGTTTGCAAGTAAGAGGCTGCAGCTATGCCTGGCTTCTGGATCTCAGGAGCAGCCTGTGGGGATGGGGAGATTGCTGGGGTGAGCTGAGAAATTTGTTCACCTACATTAGAATCCTGGCCAAAGATGGACTCACAAGAAAGACTGGAAACAAATAAGAAATTGAAACAGCTAATGAATAGGAAGGTGGGAGGGGGCTGTTCTCTGTTGTTTCTGCGCACCAGGAACCATCAAAGAGGAGTGACTGGTCTTCCATGCTCTTCCTGTTTCCTCAGTCTCCAGTTCCTGGGGAAGACAGTGATGTCACCTGGCACAGGCATCCTGCATCCTCACCTCCATGTTGCTCCAATGGAAGCCCGTCCCAGGCACAGGCATCCTGCATCCTCGCCTCCACGTTGCTCCAATGGAAGCCCGTCCCAGGCACAGGCATCCTGCATCCTCGCCTCCATGATGCTCCAATGGAAGCCCGTCCCAGACTGTAAAAGTTTCTCCTTCTACTCCAGCCCGACTTGTGCCTGTTACCATCCACTCAATAAGTGAGCAGCTCACTGTTGCCTCTTCACAGAAGAAACTTGGACTCCTAAGTATAAAAGTGCCAATGAGGACTCTTAAACTGTTAACCACAAGGCCTAACCGCATAAGGAAAATAACGCTGTCTTGACTTTCTCAGTAGCCTGGGGACCTTTGTCAGCAGTGATGACTCCCAGGGATGGTACATCTTTCAGGGAAAGAGAAAGGGTCAGGATCAATTAGTGATGTCTGCATGCAGGATGGCTAGAAAGCCTGAAAGGAAATACAGCCTGTGTGGTTATCAATCCTGACTTGGGCCTTCTCTGGCACATTATTATTTCTTTGGGATGTTAAGTGAACAAACCCTGTGTGGCAGAGACTTTTCCTGCCCCCTTCCCCCAGGAGGTCCACAACTATTTCTATTGGTCTCCCACAACTAGCTGACCTTGCAAGACTTCCTCGATGCAGCCACAGTGAAGGCATTCTTTTTGTGGAGGGCTGACAGAATAGAATGCAGTTAAGTTGTCTTGGTATTTCTGTTGCTCCTCAGTGCTGCAGGCAATCGATGCAGATGTCTGAAGTGGCCGTCACTTATTGGAAGTCTTGGCAGCAAGTTCAAGGTTGTTTTCATTATTTAGCATCCTGATTGAGGTGTATGCTTCTGTGAGAGAATGAGTCACTTGGCTCCTAGCATCACATTTTTTTTCCCTGATGGAAGGAGACAGGCAGCCTGGCTTTAGGAATTTTAAATTGCAACAGGAAAAAGTGCATTCCCAGTTGATATCCACTTTTATGTTGCATGTGCTGGTCCTGCTGGGGTGTGCTCTTCGATGAGGGCTTGTAGACATCTTACTCCTTGCTAACTCACAATGAAAACAAAAGGCAGAACCTCTAGGATTTAGGGAAGAATTTGCTAAGACATGCAACAGAATTTCTTCTCTACCCTGTTGGGATTGGGGAATGGTGGGTGTGTACCAGTGCCCAATAGAAACAAGGAAAAGAGATTGTGCCTGTACAATCCCAGGGTCCCAGCGGCCTTGGCTGCATAACCAAGAGGAACTGTGAAGGGCAGCCTTGGATGAGTCCCCAGCCCTTACTGCAGATCAAAGCATCCTTGCTGGGCCCAATTACATAAATATTTAATAAGGATGCTGGGAGAGCAGAGTGGTGGGGGGAGGAGCTACAGTAGACAGTACCAGAAAATGCTGCCTGTCGAGAAAGCGCTAATAGGAAAGTCAGCAACCAAAGATGTGTCTTAGCTTCTGTCCCTGCCCTGTGATATGCACAGGCCTTGCTGTAAAGCTACATGAGCTGGAATAATTTGCCTGTCTGGGTCAGAACAACCAGCAGGAAGAAAGCATTCATTTCTTGGTTTGGTTTCCAGAAGTTTCCTCCTCTATCTGGAAGCTTTGCCACTGAGAACATTCCTCCAGACTAAACATCCCCCCAGGCCTGGGAGTGTTCTCTCGGCCATGTGCTCACAGGGACAGGGCTGGCACTGCCCCCTGCAGCTTTCCTCAGCAGATGGTGCCCCACAGTTCCGCTTTGTTTGTCCAGCTGGGCTTTCTTCCGTCCAGCCCTGACTTTGGAAGGTCCGCCTGGTTTCAAGGTCTATCTCTTCCTCTTCTCTCCACTTGCTCTTTCAAATGAGGAAGTGCCTCATGGCCTTGAGAAAGTGAGAAAGAGCTCAACAAAGACAGGGAAGTCTTATTCCAGGAAGGGAAGTCCTAAATACAAAGGCCCTAAGAAAGCAAAGACAAATAAAGCCAGCCATAAACTGGGTCAATGTTAAGGTGGGGACCTGAGCTCAGGGCTGCTTTCCTTTAAATAATTTTGTTTAGTCATTAAAATGGTCAAAGAGTTACTTTTCAGTTGTATGTATGTTTATATTGTTTCATTGATCATAGACAAAGAAATAATCTTGAAATTGATAAGAAGGTTGGAGAAAAATTAATAAAAAAAATCAATTTTTTAAGTAGTGAATAACCCCCCTGGGGGGCTGAGCAAAAGACTCAAGGACCCTGGGTTCTAGGGCCTGACCCAGGCATCAGTTCAGGTATTCGGCAGAGCACCCCCCATGAGAACAAGGAACTAAAAGTAAAAGTCTGTCCCAGGAAACAGAGTGACCCAGCCCAGATAGCCATGGTCAACTCAGATAGGACATAATAGTCGAACCTGAGATTAAAATACCAGAAGTTCCAAGCAGAATAGCTGCGACCAACACCCAGTTGTAAGAGCCCCCTAACCAGCTGGTCTTAAGGCAACCCCATACTATTGTGAGCAACCTTATGACTTTAAAGTATGACCTTTAAGGTGACCATGTATTGCCCCAGTTGCTATAGTGAATTTTATGGTCTTAGCCTTTAAAGGAGATGTGAGATTGTTAGCTGCCATGTGGGTGCTGGGAGTCGAACCCGGGTCCTCTGGAAGAGCAGACGGTACTCTTAACCGCTGAGCCATCTCTCCAGCCCCGAGATGTGAGATTGTTAATTTCTGCTGCTCCCTTGCTCCCGAGGCAGGGAGGTAGCCCGCCTGTACAGAAGAAATAAATCCTCTTGCTTTTTGCATCAACTGGGACTGGAGTCTGGGTTCTTGGAGCCGCCCTTCCCGAGGATAGTACCCTGAGTCTGGGGTCTATCAAGACAAGATCATTTCACAGGAAAAGAATGACAATAACTTAGAAACATACAAGACATTTGGGGCTGAAGAGATGGCTCCGTGGTTTAGGAGCAGTGACTGCTCATCCAGAGGTCCTGAGTTCAATATCCAGCAACCACATGGTGGCTCACAACCATCTGTAATGAGATCTAGAGCCCTCTTCCATCCTGGAGGAATACACATAGGTAAAACACTGTATATATAATAAATAAATAAATATGTTTTTTTTTAAAAAGACGTTTGACCTCAGCATTAACGTTCTGCTGAGCTATCATTTTAATCTGTTATGTCTGAAGGCTTTGATGGCATCTTCTTCTGGTACTTTCAAACAGTGATGGAAGAACTGTAAATCAGCAATTTGGCAGTATCCAAATTGTAAAGGCTTTGGTCCACAATCCTCCTCCTCTCATGAGATTTCACTGAAGAGATACACTACATATATGAGTGCTGATTCGTGTCATGAGTATTGACCACAGCCTGATGTAACACTAAGTTTAGGTGGCGGCTCATTATCCTACAAAAAACCATCAAGTAGCTTATGGCCTAATTATGCAGTGCAGTGCTGTGTGCCCTGCTGGAAGACGTGCTCTCTGGTTCTATAGCAAGCATGGTGACTAAGCAACATGTAGAACAGGCTCTGTTAATGATGTGTGTAGAGCTGGGGTGTTGGGAGCCAAAGCCTAACTTAGCCATATTTTATAAGTTAGCTCCTACAGCTAGCCATTTGCCAGCAGTCTATACCCTAGATAGCCAATTACCAGAAGACTACACCCCTTATTGTTTAAAGCTAAACCATGACTCCAGGCTTTCTCCTTGACCTTCTCAGCTCAGCAGGTGACATCCTCCAGGCCCTCAACTGATAACAGATAGATTTCCATATCAATTCTACCCTGTCTGTTACTTCCCCTCACAGGCTTGCCACCTTCTTTTGAATATCCAACCCCTTTCCTCCCAGCTACCTGCATGGCAGAGATTCTGTATAAATACTGGCTGAAATAATAAAGCTTAGGAGGACTTGATCAGAGAGATTTGTCTTGTCCTTCCGTTCTTTGTGTTCCTGCCTTCCATTTGTTTCGTTCCCAGGTTCAGGTCCACGCTGAAGACCCTGCTGGCCGGGGCATTGGGGAAGGAAAACAGGTACATGTGTTCTCTTGTGGGAGGTATAAGGGAAGCTCGGGTGGGTGCAAAGTGTTTGCTCCCTCAGACAAATGTGGGGCGAGACTGGGGACCAGGCAGACAGACGGAAGGAAGGAGATATGTGCACCCTAGTCTAAGCATTGTGCTCTCTCTCTCTCTCACACACACACACACCATACACACATAATACACACACAATATACATACACAATATACACACACAATACATACACATACAATACAATACACACACTACACACACACACTACACACACACAGTGCACACACACACACACACACCATACACACATAATACACACACAATATACATACACAATATACACACACAATACAATACACACACTACACACACAGTGCACACACACACACAACACACACACAATACACACACAATATACATACACAATATACACACACACTCACACACATACACACACAATACATACACATACAATACAATACACACACGACACACACACACACACAGTGCACACACATAAATTTCTTTTCCAGAAAAGTTCTCAGTAGCCTGGCTGCCCAGCTCACAAATCATTCCCTGAAATTTTTAAGTATAAAAACAAACAAAATTTGAAAAAAACCCCAACAATTCATAAATGTCTTAGAGGCTGCTCTGGCTGTAAGTGATTATGACTCCCACTAGGTCCTCCTGCCCCTCCTCCCTCCTCCCTCTCCCTCCTCCCTCCCCTCCTCCTCCTTTTGAGGCACTGATTTAGGTTTTTCCATATACTTCTTTCCCAGTTGAGTTATGATTTTTAAGCTCTGGAGTAAAGCCTGAATCTGGTTCCTTAGTCCTCACCCATTCCTTCCCTGAGATGATCTGGCTGAGAAGTGTGTGTACTGGGCACTCTTGTGCTTTGCAGTGACTTGTTCAGACTCTGTACTGTGCCCATGTCAAATGTGCCTGCCCAATTTGGATGTCTTGTCAAAATCCTTTCAAACAACTTCCTGAACATCCTTCCACAAGGAACAGCTGTGCTGGAGGACAGCAGCTGCTGCTCAGTGGTTTCCCTGGAGGATGCTGGGAAGCAGGTGAATGGTGGCACTTAACGCCACGTGTGACCACGGTCTTATCAGGTGTGTCAATCAATTGCTGTCTCTTTAGATTATTATTGTGTGTGTATATGATGTGTGTGTGTGTGTGTGATTGTATCATTTCTCCCCTTCCACCAGGGTTAGTTGGGGATTGAACTTGGGTTAGTAACTTGGTGGCAAATGCCTTCACCTGCCCCAGTTGCTCTCTTTAGCAAGCTGGTCTAGTGGGAAGGTTCCAGGTCAGCCTGGGCGGCTTCATGATGTCCTGCTTGAAGCGAAAAGAGAGGCATGGCTGGTGAGGAGTAGAACGCAGCGGGCGAGCTGCTAGCCTGGTCTTTGAGATCTGATTGAGCACTTAGTGTTATGAAACCATCAGTTCTTCTGGGAGGTCAGCGAGAGAGGTGGGAAACAGAGGTCAATATTGGGTAGCTTGGGTCAGCTAGACGGCTCAATAGGGAAGATGAGGACCGGCTCGCCTGAAGCCCGAGTTCAGTTCCTGGGCCCCTCACGGTGAAAGAAAGGACCCCATCTTTTCTAGCTCTTCTCTGACCTCTAGGCATGTACCCCAACACTTGCCATGTGTGCTCACACACCTAATTGGGTTTTTTTTTCATATTTATTTTTATTTTATGTGAATTGGTGTTTTGCCTGCATGCACAACTGTGTAAGGGTGTCAGATCCTGGAACCACAGACAGCCATTAGCTGCCATGTGGGTGCTGGGAACTGAACTCAGGTCCTCTGGAGGAACAGTCAGTGCTCTTAACCGCTGAGCCATCTCTCCAGACCCAAGCACACATGATTTTAAAACTTTATTTATTTATTTGCCTTGGTGTTTGCCTGGAACTGGAACTGTAACAGACAGTTGTGAGCTGCCATGTGGGTGCTGGGAATCGAACCCGGGTCCTCTGGAAGAGCAGACAGTGCTCTTAACCGCTGAGCCATCTCTCCAGTCCCCACACATGATTTTAAAATAGAGTGTCTTCTAGCATTCTCTACCTTCTTGCTGGAAATAAGATCTGTCACTGAACCTAGAGGTCACTGATTGACTAGACTGGCTAGCCAGAGTGGGAAAGATCGATCTCTCTCTCTCTCTCTCTCTCTCTCTCTCTCTCTCTCTCTCTCCATAGCCCTGGCTGCCCTGAACTTCCTGATAGCTGCAGTTTCTGCTGGGATTAAAGCTGTGTGCCATGTGCCCCACAGGAGGGATTCTTCTGGCTAGGAATCCAGACACCAGGAGCACAGGTGTAGACTCTACCAGGCCATGCAGCTTCATACACTGGTGTCAGTGTCCGAACTTGTGTCCTTAGGCTTGCTCAGTGCCTTCCCTTTGACTGAGCCATCCCCTGGCTTCTGTGACTTCCTGTGTAGGAGCTCTGCGGGTGGCATCTGCCTCTCAGGTTTAAGCTCTTTTGTCAAGCAGATCCTGTAGGGAAATTGGAAGGCTCAAGCCCCACAGATGACTCACCCAAAGCTATCCTTTGGTAAGAGCTCCACTCTGGATGCTTCATCCACAGGGCTGAAAGGCTATTGTTGACACAGTTAGCCTGGAGCATAGAGACTTCGTGCTCAGCATCCGCACCCTTTCACTTACCACACCTAGTTCTTGACTTACTAGATAAATGAGTGAGCAGATAGCTGCGTGGCTCTCCAGGGCTGTGCTTAGATCATCTCTGCCCCCAGGGAACTTTCTGCAGTGACATTCTGTGATACTCTAAAGCCCTGCTGTCTAAGTCAAAGCCATCCTGCATTGCAGCCATGTGGCTCCTGAGCACTTGAAAAATATATGTGGCTTGTACAATGGGGACACCATTTTTTTATTATTATTATTATTATTAATTTAACCATTTGGTCAGTTGTGACTGCCATTATGGTTACCACAGTGAAGGATAGATTTAGAATACATGCTGCCTTATTTAGGGTTCTGCTATTGTAATAAAATACCATGATCAAAAGCAGCTCACGGAAGAGAGGGTTTCTAATTCTCAGGTCACACTTTACCAGGTAGGGACATCAGGGCAGAAACCTGGAGGTAGGAACCAAAGTAGCGGTCACAGAGGAACACTGGAACCTTGGTCCTCAGGTCTTCTTAGCCGGAAACAGGTTTCTCTGTCCTGCTCCATTCTTCAGCAGCTTCCAAATAATTATTCAAAGGCTTAATTATAAAAAAATGCTTGGCTAATGAATCAGATTTATTAATAACTGGATCTTACATTTAAATTAACCCATATTGCTTACCTATGCTTTCTCATGTGGTTTGTGGCTTGTTACCTCATTTCCTATGCATCTTGCTTTCTCAGTGGCTGGCTGGCGTCTCTTTCCTTCTGTAGTTTGATGGTACCACCTAACCTTATTCTGCCTCGCCATTGGCCAAACAGCTTTATTATCAACCAATGAGAAGGACACATATTCACAGTATACAGGATCCCGCAGCACTCAGCTTACCCAGCAGTGACCTGGGCCCTGTCACATTCATCACTAATTAAGACAATACCCCACAGTTGCCCTGGGGCCAACCCTGTGGGGAAGTTTCTCTGCTGAAGTTCATGCTTCTCGGAAACTTCAGCTTGTTTCAGCTGGACAAAACAAATAAAACCAGCCATGACTTGGCCAGTAGCTATTTATTTAATTTTGAGAGCCAAGGTCTCATGTATCTTAGGCTGGCCTCAAATCCACTATATAGCTGAAGATTGTGAACTTCTACAGTTGGTCTTAGGCAAAAGGCAGAGAAGTGATGACCTTGAATTCCAGATCCTCCGCCTCCTGAGTGCTAGGGTTAGAAGCATGCACCACCATACCTGGTTGGCAAGGATTCAGTCCAGGGCATCACACAGGCTCCGCTCGGCAGGCACTCAGACGTTGAGCTCTCCTGGGACCCCGATTGCTGACTTTAGTATTTGATTATCTAAACTGGTAAGTGTTTTGTTATTTGTTTTTTGTGTTCCAAGCTTCCTAAACTAATTCCGCATTTTACAAGGCCCAGAAACTTCCAGCCTTTGGAAGCAATGAAAAACACATTAGCACTTCCCCAGGCCCCCCCAGGCAAACAGGGGCAGAGGGAAAAGAGAACACAGCTTTCTTTTCTTTTTCTGAGAAAGCCTTGAGTACCCTGGGAGTGAAAATTGTCATCCTCTTGATTTATGACTCACCCAAGAACCACCCCTACAACTGCTCCAGGCCCTGCCAACAGGCACTCACGTCAGGACCGACCGAGGGGCTGAGTCATAAGCGCTATTTCTCGGAACAGGTGTTCTTTGGCAAAACTCCAGGGAGGGTGCTCCACCCAACCCACCTTCTGTGCAGGGAGATGAAGGCAGCCAGTGCCAGGTGAGAGATCTCTCCCTGCTGAGGAAGCTGTGAGGTAGGAAATTACCAGACCCCTAGTTCCAGGGACTCTGTAAAGATTTAGATCCAGGGGGTGCGGTTAGGGTACTATCTGCCCAACTGGAGACCAGTTCCCCTGGCTGTGCATCCCAAAAGGGCCCACTTTCTCCTGCAGTTGGCCCTGCTGGTCACACCCATAATTTGGCACAAAGCAAGTACTGGGTTTCCAGTCACAAGCAGGAAGACCCTAGGGAGTATCTACTTGTATGTATCTACATTCTTGCCATGCATGGAATCCCATAGAAATCCACTGTGCTCTACGGTATGGTACAGGCAGACTGCACACCTAGGGCTGGAAGTATTTGAGCCAGCCTGCAAAATGAAAATCGTTCCTCTCTGCGTTTGGAATTAGAAAATGCATAAAGAGCAAACTCTTGGAAGTACCCACAAAACCTGAGCTTTCAAAGATGATAGTGCCTTTGCTCTCATTCCTCAGAGGTACAGACCAAAGATGCCTCTCCCGAGCTCGACCCAGCCCTGTGGCACACTGTCTCCTTGGGCACTGCTCAGAAGACTGCAGGATGCACCCCTGGCTCCCTGGAGTAGAACTCTTAAGGTTCCTGAGGCCCCGGGGCAGTATCTGGGTGAGGCATCATCTGGAGCTTTGAGCTGTTTTAACATATTCAACACACCCCACAGGCCCAGCAGGCAGGGTGGGCGAAGCTCATACTGTACATGATGTGTGGGTGAAACTTTGATAACCAGTTGGACAAACAGTGCTTCATCTAAGACTCTGGGAGGTGTAGACAGAGATCTCTTGTTACCACATTCTGCCTTTCCTGTGGTTCTTTTTCCAACCACATCAGAAAAGCTTTGAGGCAGGGGCAAGCCTGGGTTTGAAGAGTAACTGATGCCCAGGAACCTGATCCTTGCAAGAAAATTGCACAAACAGCAGCCGAGGATGAAGTTTCGTTGGTGGAGTGTTTGCCTGGCAGGCTCAAAGGCCTGGATTCTCCCCCAGCAGCATGTGGGTCCAGGGATGCACATATGTAACCCTACTGCTTTACAGGTGGAGAGAGACAGGAGACTCGGAAGTGAAAGGTCAGTCAGGGCCATGTGAGGTCATGGGCCCTGTCTCAAACGGGAAGGTCCGATAGTGTCAAAGGCTTCTGTCATCCCAGATTTTTCTTCATCAAATCCCAGTTGTGTACAAAGTCTGTGGTCTCCATCATCACATTTTACCTCAGAGCTCTTGACCCTTTATATGGTGAAACTATGCTTGTGTTCTATGTGACCAGAGGGCCGGTGTGAGCAGATCAGACCAGACCTCGACTCCGCAGAGAGACCCAAGGACTGAGACTTGCATACAAGAGCAAGGCTAATTTCTCGGCTGACTCCAGCCAGGCAGAGAACTCTCCTCACTCAGCATGAGGGCAGGAAGAAAGTTCCAGTTATTCATATTACGTGAGTACTTACAGGCAAGATTTGCTAGGGGTAAATTACTATGAGTTGGGGTTGTTTGTTAGGGAACAGGGGCTTTTAAAGAGGGTTTTTTTTTTTCCACTTGGGCTATTTTGATGTTAATCAGTTACTACTAAGTGGTCTCCTCTGGAGTGGTAACATTCTTGGGTGGGCCATCAGGTTGTAAATTAGATGGCCTCTGCTGATATTCTTGGGCCATTCTGTTGTAAATCAAATTGTCATCAGGTAGCTTCTTTGGTTAATCAATTGCCATAGAGGCCCCTACTATGAACTTTCTGCTTTCTTTGTGCAAGTTTCTGAAAACCTGAAACTTAACTCTGGTAAAGTGGCCTGTTTTAACTTTTGGTCTCCTCACTGGAAAAGTCATTTCATGTTTTCTGGAGAAGGGTGCTTGCTCTCTCAGCCTACGGAGTGGGATTCTGTGAATCTTCAGCTGCTGGAGATTACTTCCCAAACAAAGGACACATATAAAGGCCATCTCTGTGTGGTGTGATCACAGAACTGTGGATTTTGATGCTTAAAAAATAATTAGGTGGTGGTGACAAACGCCTTTAACCCCAGCACTTGAGAAGCAGAAGCAGGCAGACCTTTATGAGTTTGAGACTAACCTGGTCTTCTTAGCGAGTTCCAGGACAACCAGAGCTGTTTCACAGAGAAACCCTGCCTTGAGAAACAAAAAACAAACAAACAAACAAGAATGAAAAGATCTAAAGGTGAAGAAACGATCCAAAACATAATTCAACCCACTCACTGCCAGTGACTGAGATGACCCTGTTTGTGGTGAGGGTGAGGGAGTCAACCAGAGGAGACTGGATTCCTGTGGAAATATGACCTTTCACTTGATACAGATTGAGAATTCCTTGGTTCATATTCACCCTCCTCCTTACATCATGAGACAGCCCAGTTTTTACTGCCCATGAAGAAGACCAACAACCCATCCCCACTTTGATTCTAGACAACTTGGTTTATTCTTTACCACTAGGCTGCACAAGTTGTGTTTTCCACCAGACCTACCTCATGATTGGTTGACTCTGATCACAGGGACCTGAGAGATGTTCTCACAGCCACAGGACAGGTCAAGCTCTTCCAGGTCTGTCTTTACCCTTCTGAGCTCTGAAAGATCTGAGACCAAAGATCTGGACCAAAGATGCTGAGATCATGCCTGGGGTTAACTAGGAGCAAAGCTCATTCGACTCTCTTTTCTGGAGATGTCTGGTGATGCCTGGAGATACGCTCTGGGGTACCAGGGATAACGGATGGGATGCTGGTACTCTTTTTGTTTGCAAGCTTTGGTAATGTAGCCTATTTAGAGATGTCCTGAGCCTTTTGCTGTGGAGGAAGCCACACCAGGAGATGAGTGGAAGAAACTTTTGCATTTTCTGAGTCAGGTAACTCTCTGGAGATGCAGCGGGCCAGAACAGGCCCCTCAAAGTAGGATCTGATAAAAGGATCTGTCACAAGGCTCTTTGCAGAAAGCTGCTTTTCTTTTTTATTGTTTTGCTGGAGGCCATCTCGTCCTCTTCAAGAAACAGCTGATAGCTAAGAATCTGGCTGCTGCCATCCTTAATGCCAGGCCAGTCTGTGACTGTAATCTGCTCATCTGGTTTTAAACTAGTCTCTGAGGTGATGATGGTCCCACTAACCCAACACCAGTCAACATCATTTGGTAAAATTCTGTCAAGATTTTACATATCTTCAACCCAAATACAATGTTTATAAGCTCTTTGCCCTTTTAACTTCTGAACCAAATCCATTGCAGTCAGTGAAGAACTTGAGTTTTTAAAGGCCTAAGTTACACCCAAATCCACAGTTATAATAAAATGCATGTATTGTTTCTACAGTAAAAATGTAGTTAAAATATAATGCCACATATTCAAATTAGCAATTAGAAAAAAAGCCATTTCTCATAAAAAATTACTTGGTAAGACACTTTGATTCAAGAACCTAAACATTTTCTGTAATGTTTCTCAAAATATGTGGTAGTACCTGTGCGGAGGCAGTGGGTAGCTTAAAAACCCACAAGGGTTTTTTATTCTGCGGCCGACGCTGCAGGAAGACAGAGGCTTGGATATGCCCTGGCCAGCAGGGTCTTCAGCGTGGACCTAAATCTAGGAACGAAACAAATGGAAGGCAGGAACACAAAGAACAGAAGGACAAGACAAATCTCTCTGTTCAAGTCCTTCTGAGCTTTATTATTTCAGTCAGTATTTATACAGAATCTCTGCCATGCAGGTAGCTGGGAGGAAAGGGGTGGGATATTCAAAAGAATGTGGCAAGCCTGTGAAGGAGAGTAACAGACAGGGTATGATTAATATGGTTGAGGGTCTGAAGGGTGTCACCTGCTGAGCTGAGAGAATCAAGCCAGACTAACAGGAGTCATGGTTTAGCTAAAGACAATAGGGATGTAGCCTTCTGGCAAATGACTATCTGGGGTAAAGACTGCTGGCTAGCTATAGGAGCTAACTTATAAAATATGGCTAAGTGACTTTGGCTCCCAACATGGGTGTGTTCAAGATTCGGCCTCACCCGTAATCCACCACCCTGGCCAGGGAAGGCATTGCTGCTGAAGGTGTAATGGACGTCAACACTGCTCTACCAGAGGTGCTGAAAGAGCGCCCTCATTCGTGATGGCCTAGCATGAGGTATCTGCGAAGCTGCCAAAGCCTTAGACAAGCGTCTAGCCCTTCTGTGTGTGCTTGCATACAACTGTGATGAGCCTGTGTATGTCAAGTTGGTGGGGACACCTTGTGCTGAGCACCAAATCAATTTAATCAAGGTTGATGACAACAAAATCTAGGGGAATGGGTAGGTCTCTGTAAAACTGATCGAGAGGGGAAGCCACGGAAAGTGGTTGGCTGCAGTTGTGTAGTGCTTAAGGACTATGGCAAAGAATCTCAGGCCAAGGGTGTCATCGAGGAGTACTTCAAGTGCAAGAAATGAATAAATAAAAATTTTGGCTCATAAGAAAAAAAAAGCTGCAAGGTTCACATTCAGTATGTCAGGAGGATTAGCTCCAAACTACTTTTTAAAAAGTTCAGAAATGACACAGATATTGAAAACATCCCCAAGAGTAGAGGCCTACCACCTGAGCACCTCCTGTCAGGAGGATAAACAGAGTACAATGTCAAATATATGGACCAAGAAGAGGAAGGGACCATTCAGCAAGACCCTCGCAGAGTTCCAGAACAGTGGTCAACGTGAGACCTGCATCCACCATGCAGCATCCTTTGCACAGCTTTCATACTCCAACCACCTCACAGAAGGGAAGGCTCCATCTCTCAGGGACGTCTGTTCTGTTCTCCCAGGTAAAAGGCAGGGCAGCCAACTATTTGATTGCAATTCCTTTCCCAACACACTCCCTACTGGACCAATTCTATGACAGAGAGGGCAAAGGGCAAGGGGCAGAGGGCAGAGGTCAAGGGTCAGGGACTCCAGCTCTGGAAAGCAGCATTTCCTAGGGACAATGAGCAAGAGTGACTGTAATTCTCTAGGTCTGAATCATTCAGCTCCGGAAGGAAGGTTCTGTCCAGGCAGGAAGCTAAGGAAACCCGCAGGCTGCCCTATGCCTGGAGACCTCCGTGTCCTTCTAGTCTGGTTTTGTCTTAGTTTTTGATCAGAGCCCACAGAAGTCTTCATCTTCATCTCTCTGAAAGACTCGTGATTCTGGCAAAACCACCAACAAAAGCGCAGCACGAGCAGGGATTTCTTCTTTTCTGGGCTGTTTTCAGAACAGTTACAAGTTTCCTCAAAAATGTGTTTGTGGGCTGGGGAGGTGGCACATGTGTGAGGCCCAGGGTGCTCATTTCCCAGTGTCACATATACATAACACAGGAGAGCACACCACACACACACACACACACACACACACACACACACACACAAAGAAAACGAGTAGACAACCCTACTTCTGACTTTTGATTTCCATTTTCACAGCCAACTTTAACAAAAGAAGATCAGCTGTGTGAAGTAGTGAGTGTCTTCAGGCTGAGGCTGCCAATGCCCAGAAGAAGGTGTGTGCATAGGCTTGCTACCTAACTCAAGGGATTCCTGTTTTCCTTTCTTTGTGGGGACATCACAAAGGAAGGTGATGGAGTTAGAAACACCTTTCCCAGACAAAGCAGGCCTGCTAGAGGAAGCTCCTCCTGCCTGGTTAGACACTCCACACTTGCTATGTCTTGACCTGGATAAGATGAAGAGAAGATTCTGCTGTTTCCACAGGGAATTCTGATCAGAGCTGCAGAGCCTCAGACACTGGACACAGATCCAGGAGCACTTGAATGGACGGATGCTGGAGATCTTCTGAGACCCTCTCCTGCTAGCCTTAGACACTTGGTGGGCCCTGGTAGTGAGACTCTGCTCAGTGATCACCTTTCAATTTTGAGGTGAACTTCTAAAACATGGAATAGATATGCTAAATATCAAACAACTGCCTCAGGAGGGCTCCTGGGGCTTTCAGGCTGATCAAGTAAGTTCCAAGTTTGCTGAGAGACTCTGTCTCAAAAACATAAGACAAAGTAAATAAATCCTACACTGAGAGTATGTGTCTCAAAAAAATAAGGTGATGTAAGCAAAGACTCCCAGTGTGGCTAACAAAAACTAATGTCATCATGTCAAACTGGCTTGCAAAATTCATAAAAACTAACAATGGGCCCTTGCAACGAAACTAGACTCCTCATCACTGGCTCTAGCCCAGACCAACATGACTGAAACTGACCCAAGAGAGAATATTGTCTCTGGAGCCAGACAAGCCTGAGCAGGATGCATAGCACATTCCAATTCCCCTTCTATGTCTCCTAGATTCAAAACCCATTTGTTCATGGGAGCCAGTCCAGGCTCCATCCTCTGAGGACAAACGGCTGTTGCTTGCTTTAGTAGAGGGGAGGGAGGTAACATTCCCCACATGTATCTTTGTGAATCGATTTCTGTGCATTCGAGTCTGTCCTGAGAGCTGAGAGGGACTCAGGAGGATTGCGGCCTCCTCACACAAGGTCTTCAGACCGAGCAGATTGGTACCCAATGGTCCCACGACTCAGGAGGATCATGACCCACTCACACAAGGTCTCCAGATGGAGCAGATTGGCACTCAGAGGTTCACTAACTGAAGAGCGCTGTGAAGCAATGCTCTGGATATTTGATCCAACAAGGTACTGAGAAAGGAAGAGGCAGACAAGTGTAGGCTCCTGCTGCGACATTCAGCCACACCCTGAACCTTAGCATATGCCCGCCCGCAGATAGCTGGTTGCATATCCTGTGTCTCCATTGTCCCGCATTGTTTTGGCTTTCCTGCCTGTGGGGCATGGTTCAGGAAGCTGGGCTTTCTATCTAAAGTGCTCAGTATTCTTCAGACCCCTGGGGAACTCCCACTGTGCTGCCCGCCAAGGTAGCCCCTCTATTTAAGCTGAGACGTGATTCAATAAAATGGCATTAAGGGACACTTCTCCCTGAGCGAATGGACGGTGCATGCCTGTGTCTTTTTTCTTTTTTTAAACTTTATTTATTTGCCTTGGTGTTTGCCTGGAACTGGAACTACAGACAGTTGTTAGCTGCCATGTGGGTGCTGGGAATTGAACCCGGGTCCTCTGGAAGAGCAGACGGTGCTCCTAACCGCTGAGCCATCTCTCCAGCCCCCGCCTGTGTCCTTTTTCAAGCCGCAAGCCGGAGCCTGAGGTGCTGAACCCAAGTAGCGGGCGCTACAAGAAACATTAAGTCTAGACCCACAGCACTCGTTGTGTACTTAACAGGCAGGCACGATCTTCTAACAGAAGGTCACATACCCAGTAGGATTTTTCATAAATCCTAATTCACGTAAAGGTTCCTTTCTACCCTAAGAGTTTTGCTCCAAGTACAGATGTACAGAAAGAAGCCTGGAGGCTGGATGAGTTCTAACTACAATTACGTATAAAATGGACAGCAAAAAGGCAAACGTCTCTGGTGAAGGGCGTGGCCTTGGTTAGGTCCTTGGTTTCTGTCTATCTTACTTGCCTGGTGGTCCATGCTCCCCAATTACAGAAGATGGGGTCAGACAGGGAGGATGCAGGACAGGAGGCATTTTTAGTAGCAGCCTCTGCACCTTTGCTGATGCACTTGTCAGGCAAGGCCCCCAGCAAGGATCTCTCCGTTGGGTATTTGTAGGGACTGGGAAGGAAGAAGCAAAGGGACACAGTTAATTAGAGGGAGCCAGCTTCAGAAACACCACGTGAAGCCCCTGAAAAGCAGTGTCTACCTTCATCCTGAGATTCAGGCAGCCAGTGCTCCACCCAGGCTAGCATTCTGGGAACTCCTGAGCCCTCCCACACACTCAGAAAAGAAGATGCTGCACAGGAGAGAATACATAGTCATTGCAGCCTGTGGCCTGGGAGGGGGTGCCTGCCTGCTTGCTCAGCCAGAATGAGGGGGCAGGGGAGGATGCTCTGGATTAGGGGTGAGGGGGCAGGGAAGGGTGCTATGGACCAGGGGTGAGGGGG
>PVIH01013329.1:0-58971 GCA_004025045.1 Sigmodon hispidus
AGAGCACCGGTCCCAGCGGCGGAACCGGAAGCAATGAGAGCTCAACTCTCCCTCCCAGGCCAGGATACAGGTGCTGAGGCCTGCCGAACCCTCCTCACCTCTGGTCAGGGTTCGAATCCGCCCCTCAGAGACCCCTGCAGTTGGTTTGCTCAGTTCACTCAGTTCGGGGTCGCAGTAGGGATCCTTGCAGATACCCTCAACAGCAGCAGGAGCTGTGGGTGTCGCCTTCCACCTTTTCAATGGTGAGTGCTCTCGGGAGTAAACAACTCCTTATTGGCTGTAGGCAAGGATGGTGGCTTGTTTTGCATCCTAGGACCTATGGGCAATGTCCACGTGGCTTACCAGGATTGGAGGCCCAGAGGGTATTCAGCCACGAGTGGACTTCCCCCCGGGGTCATTCATTGTCCGTCTGAGAGTGAGAATGAGAGTGAGTGAGTGAAAGACAAGAAGTTAATAAAAGACCTGAATAAACGGCAGAGAGAAGGATGCGGTGTTGCATCTTCCTTGCTGGTGAGGTTGTGTGCGATATTTGCAAATGTTTGTTTTCTTCCTCTATGGTCACTTAAAAGTAAAGCTATCAATCAGTGTCACTTAGGTGTAATAAGGAGTTTCTGGCCTGTCCAGCCTGTAGTCCAGACCAACAGACCTGCAGAAACACAGAAACACACAGACTCCTATATTAATTTCATGCTGATTGACCTATGGTTCAGACATATTGCTAGCTAGCTCTTTCATCTTAACTCAATCCATTTCCATTAATCTGTTTAGCCATGTGGCTTGGCACCTTTTCTCCAAGCAGCATGGTTGTCTTCTTTCCTCTGTATCTGCTGGTATCTCCTCTGGTGTCTCTCTGGAGTCTCTCTCTACTCTTCCAGTTCTCAGAGTTTTTTTAATTTAGTAGCCCCACCCACACCTTCTGTCTGCCTTCAGCCAATCAGCATTTTTATTAAACTAGTAGACAGGACAATTATTTACAATGTAATAGATCATAATCCCACTACACTTAGGTGCATTCTTAACTCAGTCATATCAACAACCTAAGGAATTTCTTCCATACCTCTTTGAGATTCAGAACTGGTTATCTGAATGAGAAATGCCATCAATGGGCTATGTATTTGAACACTTGGTTCCCAGATGGTGATGCTGTTTGGGAAAGTTGTGGAACCTGTAGAGAACAGGGCCTTGCAGGAGGAAGTATGCCACTAAGGATGGACCTTGAGGATTCACAGTCTGGTCCGACTTCTTGTTTCTCTTCTCTGATTCTTTTTGTGTGAGTGAAAAATGTGATCACTCAGCTTCCAGTTCCTGTTCTCATCCTTTCCCACCATTGTGGATGCCATCCTTCTGGATGTGTAAGCCCCGTTAACCCTTTCTTCCAAAGTTGCTTTTGGTCAGGCTATTTTATCACAGAAACAGAAAAGTGATTCATTTGATACCTATCTGTGGATTTTACAAATGGGAGAGACAGAGGCTGGAGTTTTGAGGTGGCCAAGTCTTTCCAGGAAATGATTTCTCAGGTTTACCAGGGTTCTCTCTAAGGTAGAAAACACCAAGACTATCTGTAAGAGCCTTTGTTAGTTACCTTTTTATTGTCCCGATAAAACCATAGCCAAAGCAACTCATAGAAGGGCCAGCTTATTTGGGGCTAAGAGTCCAGAGAGATAAGAGACTATCACCATCCCAATGAATATGAGTCTTTAAATGAGGATGTCACCCAAAGGCTCTGACATATAAATTCTTAGTCCCCAGTTAGTGGTACTATTTGGAGAGACTTAGAGGTGTGGCCTTTCTTAAAGAACTAAATAACTGGGGGTGGGCCTTAAGAGTCTAATGACTACCATTTCAAGCTTTCTGTCTCTGCTTCCTCTTTGTGGTCTAGAATGTACTCTCACAACTGTGCCTACCGCCATGACTGTTCCTGCCACCATGCTCCTCTATGTGATAGTGATGGGCTCTCATTCATCTGCAACTAGACACCCAAATAAACTCTTCCTTCTGTAAGTGGCCTTGGTCATAGTTTTATTATAGCAATAGAAAAAGTAACTAACACAGAGCCAAGGCTCTTCACAGCTTTGCTATATGCTGTTCCTCCCAGCTGCCCTCTGTATTTCTTCTGCTCTTATTGCAAATGAGTGAGGGGACCTAGGAGTCAACTGCCACTAACCTGGTGGCTGAAACACCACTTCCATTATCTCTCAGTTCTGGGAGTAAGAACTAGGTACTTTGTTGAGGACTCAATATCAGGAAATGCTTGTTGATGGGAAAGCAGGAAGTATGATAGGTTCCTGTGAGTATGTGCTGTCAGGAGGCACTGAGAAAGACTGTCTTTCAGGGCTTATGCAGGCTGTCTGAAGAATTCACTTTCTTATGCTGTAAACTGATACACCCTTTTTCCTGCTGACTATTGGCCAGGAACTGCTGTGCCACTCACTAGAGGCTGCTGTCAGGTCCTTGTTCTTTGGCCACCTCCCTAGGAAAGCCAGTAGTAACATGTGGAATGGTTCTCATCCCACAAACCTCTCTACCTTTTCTAGCAGCCAGAATGAGACTGCTTTTAAAGGGTTCACATCATTAATTCTGGGACATTTGGCCTGTGCAGAATCCACTGACCTAAGACTTTAACAGCTTCTTGGAAATCCTTCACCCTAGCTCTAAGACTGATATGACTGGATAACTTCAGGGCTTGGGAATCAGGATAAGGTCAGTCTGCTGCTCACTACAGGGCTGATGTTGGCCTATAGTTACAGAAACTCAGGGAGCCCTTTGTCTTGGATTTGTCTATGGTTATAGTTAGTATCTGTGATTCATTTAAACCTGGGGAAGGAGATGAGTTACACATATAACACTTTGCACACTTAAAAATCATTTTATGTTTATCATCTCAGCCCTAAACTACACTTCCTTTAAAGGATAATGCTTCATCACCCTTAGTCCTTGCCTGCCCTGGGACTACTTGTGCAGGAAGATAAACCCAATGCTTCACCTATTCTCACAACTGTTGCTTCATGCTCACAGAAGCAGGTAGCCAGAGATTACTGTGGTAACAATGGATGGGACCCTGGGGAAGTAACCAAGCTTTCTATGGTACCTTCTTTAGACAGCCTGTCTCTGGGTGAAACTGTTACTACTGAAAAGCCATTAATGTGATACTTAAATAATTATGACTCCCCAGCTCTAAAGATGAGTGGGTTAAAACATTATTGCCTTAGAAGTTGAGGGACATTTTTAATATCTAATGTCTAAAGCTCCTCAGGATGCTCCTACTGATGGGACACTACCCATAGGGGAAGAGCAATTCTGTTCCTCTCTCATTTCCTGATTTAATGAGAACCAAAATCCTTTGCAGCCTCCTGGCAAGTAGAGTATCCTGGCATTTTCCTTCTATCTTCCTACTTGTATCTCATGTCTATCCATCTATCACTGGTGATTGGTACCTTTGTGTCAGGTCTTCCCAGGTGGCAGGGAAGAAGTGGATCTATCCTAGATTTTTGTTAGGGCAATTCTTTGTGAGGGACAATTATGAAGAATGAAGAGGGCACCTCCAAGAAAAGGAACAAGGCTTAATCCCAAAGAAAAGAAAATGAGATCCACAGTTGCTTTTTGACTTAGGGAATTTAACCGTGTCTCCAATAGTTTCAATATTACCCTACTTTATACTCCTTACTTCATGGCCTGATGGTTATCTTCTGCTCCGGCATAATAAACATTAGTCGTGGAATAAAAGGAGAGTGAAATATGCCACACTTTCCTTGATGTTTGGATCCTTCATAAAAGGAAAGAAAGATATAGAAGTAGTGGGAAATGGGTGAGGGAGTTATGAAAAGATTTCTACTATAGTGAATACCACCTATTATTCCAGAACAAAGTCTACACAAGGGCCCATGTGCAAGACCCAAGCCAGGATGATATCAGCTGCCTCCTCTGCAGCTTCTTCACATGGATTCCTGGGATTGGACTGGGTTCTAAAAATGGAAAACACGTTCTCTGCTTGGAAAAGTGAGTCCAGCTTCAAGTAGAAAGTGTTGTTTCAATCTCTTCCTTGATTTTCAAGCAGAGTTTTTATTTGTCTTGTTATAGAATGAATTGCAGGTTCTCGCACTATATACACCCCTAGGCCATTCATTACACGGGGCTGCCTTTCCGACCTCTGACACAACTCCAGCAGCTGGGGTGCACAGAAGGATTCAAAGCAAAGGTTTCAAGGCTGGGGCACTCATACAGATTGCTTTTGAGACATACAAGCTGTATGCTACAAATAAAAGGTGAAGAGAATATCTGTCAAAAAAGGGGGGGGTACTTTTATTGAATACACATTTTCCCTGGTTACCATTTGGGACTTCTAATCTAACTATCCTGAAACTTAGCTCCTACTTACAAAATAAAGGCAAAAGCATGTTCAGAGAATGACCTGTCACCTCTTACCTGCCTCTGCCTCTAGAAATGAGTCTCACTATCACAGATTCTATTAGTGGAATAAAGATTTCACATGGACGTACATAAGAATGTCAGTAGAGAAGAGAGCGACTTGAGAAACAAAGAAGGATTATGGGAAGGAGAAGGAAGTTAAAAAGTAGGTGTGGCCAAAGTTCAGTATATACTTGTGTGAAAATGTCCATATGAAACCCATCTACATAATGGATACATGACAATTTTTTTTCTTCTTTATTTTGTATTTATCAAAAATACAGTAAAAAGAATTTAAAGATGCCGAAGAGTTAACAATAACTATACAGAGGATAATAATCATAAGCATGGCTTATCAAGGGTGGAAATGCAAATAAGATTACTACACATATATTTTCTTTGTGTTCAGCTTTCCCTCTGAATTTTTTTTTCCATCCTTGTATATCCTTATTGAAGGTCTCTTCCCCCTCCCATCACATCTGATCATTTTTCTTCTCTGCAACTCCCCATCCCCTCCCTTGGCAGGGAGCAGACAGTCCTATGGTCACACTGGCCCAATAATGCTTGGATCAGTCTTCACTCCCGGCCAAATCCAGTTTTGTCGACAATTTTTTAAAAATGAACATCTTTGTTCTCATTTGAGGGTGTAATTTCTAGCTTTGGTTTTACAACCACTCCATGCCAAAGTCAATCTTCAGAGGAGGAAAACCTTAAAGTGTTTTAAGTCCCTAATATGTTCCCTCAGGATAATACAAAAAAAAAAATACATAACCATAGTACTGGCATACCTATGCCCTGGCATGTTAGCTTTGCCCTTCTACTCTTCTGAGCAAAATATTCTGTAGCTGATACCAGTGAGTGGCTCAGAATGCCTAAAGAAGGAGAAGAAAACAATGTAGCAAGATTAAAAAGGAAACGGCATGAATGCTGTAAAGCAAATGGAAGGAGGTAGTAATGTCTGCCTTGTGGGTTTGTGAAAAACAAACAAAAAACTGTCATCTATACATCTATCATCCATCTCTCCACCTATAATATGCATTTTATATATAACATAGAGTAATGTACAGACATATATTTTATGTACAATATTTATGATAATATAGGCATGAGTATCTAGCAAAAGTATTCATTAAACAAATGGTAGTTGTTACATTTTATCATTATAACCAAGATGGCAGTTAACATTTACAAATGACCATGTCTGTAAAGATGGATTCCTGTATCTTCTGCGTTGCTAGTTAATGCTGGCTTTCCCTCTGCTCACCCTGTCTTCCTCCTTGTAGTTAATCTTCAGTAGAGAACACATACTCTACCTCTCATATCCTCTAACTCTGGAAGCCAAGTAATAGGTCTTATCCAGCAGCCTCTGGGACCTTTCTCACATGAAGCCATTTTTTACTTGGGATATCCTATCTGAGTGACTATTATTACATTTTTTCAGTCCAGACAGTTAGCTCCTACTCTCCTTTCAGTTTGGGGTTTGGGTGATTGAGATGCAATCAAACCCACAGTGAGTCCTTAGTCCATCAAACTGTCAACAACGACTCCACAAGAGCTGCAAACAGAGAAAATATTATCCCAATAACTAACGGTATGTAAAAAAAGGGCTCTCTTTATTGGTAACATCTGGCATGCTTTGTCAGAACACTCTAACCATGTGGCCAGGCAAGTATTTACTCTGATAAATGAGAACCAGCATGACTGTGGGTACACGCATGGGTTCCGCATTCCCCATAAGAATTGTTCCAGCCTTCCATCCAGTAGCTTTCTTCAAGATTTTGTCTTTCTTCTATAATTTCAACCACATGTCTTTCCAGGTTGGATGTTGCCTACATCCCTACAAAACCTATATTCTGACAGAAATCCCAAGGCCTGGGACAGGAAGTGAGTTCAAGGATTCTACTTCTCTTTTGTAAGCATTGTTCCGACTAATGTCAACTCCCATTCTGTGTCACCTCCAACTAAACTTCCGCAGACCTTGGGACTGCCTTCTTCCATATCCTCTTCCTAGGGATCTGCCTACTGTAATGGGTAAGTTTCAGAAAGTCTCTATTTTCTCTGCCCATCCCTGGCTGAGCATCACAAGAGTTGCTTTATGTTTTCATGAGGTTTATTTTGATGACTAGCTGGAGGGTCCACTGTAGGGAGGAAAGGTATATGTGTCCTTTCCTTTAAACCAGCAGAGAGACAAGGGGGGGTGAGAAATGATCAGAGTCAGGGTGCATTTCAAAAGAAGAGCTGGTACAATTGAGTAGTGAATTGGTTAATGAGTTATAAAACATAAAATAATTATTAATAGGAGATAATTCAAAGAGACTGAACATTTTATTCATGGAAAATGTAGAAAAGGAGATGAGGGGAATAACTCAGTGGGTAAGAGGGTCTGAGTGTGTACATGTTAGCCCAGAATTGGGAAATGAAACCAAACAGATACCTGGAGTTTGCTAGTGAGCTAGCCCAACTGAAATGCTGAGTTTCTGATTCAGTGAGAGATACTATCCTCAACAGTAAGGCACAGAGCAACTGAGACAGACATCTGAAATCCTGCTCTGGCCTTGCCAGGCATACACACAGGTACATGCATTTGCATACTTGCATATATGTACCATGGCATTATGCACATACACACACACACACACACACACACACACACACACACACACACACACACCACTCAAGTATAAAAGAGAAAATGCCACTTAGCAGAATGGGACGAATAGAGGGGAAATGAGTGGGAAGAGATAATCCAGAGTGAGGCTAAGGTCTGAGATGCCTCATGGCTCCTGAGACTGAATGATGATGACCAGGCATCTAGACTGAGCAAGATCAGAGTTAGCATTTGAGTCAAGTGGTCTTAGCATATGAAATATAAAACATGAGGCTGGGGGCTCTCACTTAACAAATGAATAAGGACAGGGCATTGTGCTCTGGGTTACTCTAGAGTTCAAAGACCTGTGAGGGCAAATCAATGAAGGGAGAAGAGGAATCCCCAGCAGATTAGGACGTACACCCAAGAGGAAGGTGTGTAGCACTCAGGAAGCCAAACTGATGGAGGGCAATGAGTCTGTGTCAAAAGTTGCCCTGAGAAGGACGGAGGAGGACTGGAAACAGCACTGACCTTCATAGACATCATCCCAGGTGTGTTTCTCTGAGACACTTTGGCAAGAAAGTAGAAGCCTGATGATAGTGTGGGTCACACTGGTCAAAGGGAAAAGAATTCTAAGATTTGTGTCATGGGCAAGAAAGGTGGGAGATTTTACCTAGAGAAAATTAGTAGGTCAAGAGGATATTTTAATTTCCTATATCTTTTATGTATGGAGGGTTGGGAGTGGGTTATGGCATGCATGATGATAATGAATATCAATTAATAAAGAGGCACTAGATAAAGAAAAGAGACCTGGTAGAAATGTCATAGCCCTATACTTCTCACTCATTAAACAGTGTGTCCTATATTCTAGAAAATTTTTTACAAGCATTCGATGAAACATCATTATATCCACAACCTTCTTCCCTCTTCAATTTTTTCCTTACTCCCACTTGAGCTAAAATTTCTTTTTGGAGGTATAAACCATGTTCTCCCCTTCTTCTGAAGTTCCAATGACCAACCCAGGCATGACTCCACCAAGGTTCACTCCAAGGAATAACAGGTTTTGTCCCTTACAGAGCAAATAGGTGAAGAAAGCTTAGACAATGTGGGCACTCTTCTTCCCCTAACCAGCCAAAGCTGAAAAATCTTACCCAGCATAGATGAGGGTTTCCCTGTAGACACGTAATGGCTGTCATCTTCCCATGGCTTTATATACTCTAGCTCTTCCCCAAAGTCATGTACCGAGATGCCAGGTAGTAGGAAGCAGCTGAATGCTCAGGAAATATCTGTGCCCTACTCAATTCCTCTATGGGAAGGGTGGGATGTATATCTGGGATATACTTTTGCAAGCACATCTGGGATAATGTTTTGCAAGAGGGTGGAACTGAAGGCCCTAAGATGGCAATTCCTTATCTAAGAGGATAGTCACTAAAAACAACCCCAGCATATTTCCACCCACTTCCATGCGTTTTTTTTTTCTTATGCTAACCCACTAAATCTACTGCCCATAAGTGTGGCGTGGGCCATCCACTGAGACATAGGAACCTTACCAGGGGTCTCATTTTCCAAAAAGAAAGGTTCTCCATTCTCCACCAACCAACAGCTGCCAATAACTCCTCATTAGGGTCAGCATAGAGATTGTCTACTACATCTGTGCTGGGATTCTGGTTGGCTTGATATTGTGCAGGCCTTGTGAAGGTAACTTTAGATGCTGTGAGTTCTTAAGGTCAATCACATCACATCTAAAAGGCAATCACATCACAGTACTCTTCCACTTCTTCTTCCAAGGTGTTCTCTAAGCCTAGGTTGAGGTGAAGTTTTTGCTGTTGTTGTTATTGTTGTTGTTGTTGTTGTTGTTATTGTTGTTGTTTGGGGGGCTGTTGCCATAAATATGAAGTGTAGACCTGAGAATTGACTCTGATCCTCAACACTGTGACCATTTACACATACGCCCATTGACTGTGGCCTTCTGAAAAATGGATCTTCTCTAAGCAGGGTTGAGAGTAGCCTGGGTCTATTAGTATTAATATAACTACTCAGAAGGCAATTTGACAACATGACCATTGTGCAAAACAACAAGTCATATTTTTTTATCCAAAACTGTTTAAGTGAGCATTTCCAGTGTGAAGGATAAGGAAAAAATATTAATAAAATACCCTCATCACCCCAAATAATGTACTAATAGAAGATGTGTCCCAAATACTATAAAATAGAGACAGTATGAGATAAATTTCATAAAAGAAACACCATCAAAAGCAGTAAGTATTTTAGGAGGAAGGTAGAGCCAAGGTTGATATCTTAAAGGGGCATATATGTGTGGATATATGAAGATTTCCCCAAAGGCCTCATGGTGTGACATGGGGGACATATGGCTGCCCTCCCTTGCAGTCATATTGTCTCATTACATGTGCCACTTCTTGTTTGCTTTTACTTTTCCATTAAATTAAGAAAGAATGACAAACTAATTCAAGAAAATCTGAGACTAGCCATTTTTGTGTAAGGCATCCATTATTCAGTAACCTTGTCATAAAATTAAAATATTCATATGCATATATATAATTTTTAAAAAATAAACATTGTTGCCAAGGACAGAACCCAAATCCAAAAGTAAGAATTGTTTTAGGCCACAAAATGATGGGTAGAGGTATAAGAGGGAGATGGGGAAATACTTCTCAAGTACATGCATTCATTAAACTGCAGCCTCAGCAATGGACATGGTAAACCATTTAGTGTTCCTGTACAGGAAAAGATACAAGACATTGAAATGATCCTTGACTCCTTGATTCTCCTCAGCCAGGTGCTGATGGCACAGACTTAGAGTAGGCAAGGGTGTCTGCTTGTCATTTCCACATGTGTCCACCTGTGAGACCTTGCTAACTCTCCCAAGAATTCACCTTAGCCTGTATCTCCTTACCTTTTCCACTCCACACAGATACATTTGGGGCCTTGTGTCTGGACACTGTTCAGTCTTGGCACCAAAGAAAACCCTCAATAAATCAGAAGAAACTTTACCAATTTCAGGTTTTCTAGAATGGTTTGTTTAAAGATAGTATGAATATATAGTCATTGTCCAGTGAGCATGCATGGCTTTACTCATGTAGTTGTACCCAAACTACAAAGAAGAAACTTCCTTTGTGCAAATTATCTTTAAGATAGAAAGCAACTATTACAGAACAAATAGAGATTATTATGTATATGTTATGATGCATAAAGTAGTTCATCATCCTTATGTTCTGGGTATGTTTTGAATTGTAAAATCTGCCTATCTCTCAATGTTCTTCATCAGTTCACTGGGAAGTCATGTTACTGTGTCTTGTCCAGGGGTGCTTTAAAGCCTTTATTGGCACCAGCCAATGCTGACAAGCCAGCCTCTCTCCAAAGTTAAGCTAATTGACTCCCCATTAGATAGTTAACCTGGATTATTAACTGTATGGGATTAAGAGTTACCATGGAAACACACTTTTGAATGTGTGCAGGAGGAAACTTCGAGAACACTGAACAAAAGAGAGAAGTCCCACAATAAACATGGATAGTGCCATCAGTGGGTTGGAGACTTGGATTTAATAAAAGAAGGCCATGGCCTTTGTTATCACTGAGCCTTGTGGATGTCTGTTTTCAAGGCCGCCAACAGAAGCCAACTGTTCTGGCCTAGTCACAAGGTTCAGACCCACTGGCAGCCCTGCTACCACTTAGCCCCAAATAATCACACAAAGTCTTATATTAATTATATGCTGTTCACCTATGGACTAGGCTTATTGCTAGATAGCTCTCTCATTTTAATTCAACGCATTTCCATTCATCTGTCTTGCCACGTGGTCTGTGGCTTACCTATTTCTTTACATCTTGCTTCTTGAGAAGCTGGATTGCATCTCTCATGACACTGCCCTCCTTCCCCTGTATCTTTGCTTGGATTTCCCAATTCCTTCTCTGATGTCCTGCCATAGGCCAAAAGAGTCCTTTTATCAATCAATGATATTCACAGCATACAGGAAGACATCTCACATCAGTGGATCATTTTACCACCAAATGCCTGTCATCTGTGCTGCCTTCTGAATCCATGCTGATGTCCATGGGTGAGACTGCCACCGGGGACATACTGGTGTCCATGGCTTGTGTTTTTCAGGAGACTGTGTTGATATCCTTGGCCTATACTGCCACCAGAGACCATACTGAGGTCTATGACATGCTGACACTGGAGACCATGTCAACATCTATAGTTTGTGCTGTCACTGGAGACCTGTGTGTCTATGATCCATGATCTATATTCCCACTGACTATAAATGACAAAGAAGCTAGTTTTTTTAGTTTACACGATGACTTCAGACTCATAATTGAGAAAGAAGATCATAGAAGACTTTTGTGAGAACCTCTTCTTCCCATCTCTACACCCTCCATCTCCACCTAAAAGAAAAAATCTAGACAGGGAACCATTGAAGTGAACTCTTACAAATTGTGATAAGGATGCTGAAGTGTAGCACTTCATAATTGATTGCTTCTGGTGGGGATGCTGGTGGGGGAAATTTTTCTTTAACAGACTGGCCACTGGGAATTTGACCATGCTCCAGTGAGCGTATGGTCAACACAAACTGAACCTGGGGGGGGGGGCTTTCTCTTTCTTCTTCTTCTTCTTCTTCTTCTTCTTCTTCTTCTTCTTCTTCTTCTTCTTCTTCCTCTTCCTCTTCCTCTTCCTCTTCCTCTTCTGCTTTTGGAGCGGAGATCACAAGAATGGAAGAGAAGACCTGGGAGGACTGGGAAGTCAGTGTGATTGGGATGAGTGATGTGAAATTTTTAAATTGTCAATAAAAATACTATGTTGGAAAAAAGAAAGCAAGTTCAGTAGAGCAGCAGAGCGTTGCCCTGCTTCTGATCTATGACTGAAGTTACAGTGTGACCAGCTGACTCTTGTCCCTGCCGCCCGATAACTGTTCCCTCAAACTGTGGACAAATATAGGCCCTCCCTTTCTTAAGCTAAGCTGCTTTCCCACAACTGGAAAGTAACTAGGACACCCACCAAGCTCTAAAACCATCCCCTCATTCTTCCCACCTCTAGTGAGTCTGAGTAAAGAACACTGACCCCTTTCTATTAGGTTCTGGATCACACTTTCTAGATCATCAGCAATATTTGTAAATGATGCTCATTATCTTCACAATTTAGAACTCCTATGAGATGAGGAGAGTTCGCATCATTTCTACTTTACAGGCAGGAGAATTAAGCTCAGTCATAGTTAAATAGCCTACAAACATTGCCCACAGATAGAAAGTGATAGAGCCCTGGCTGGGCCCCAGCTCTTGTCTACACCTTGTGTGTTCTTTAGTGCCCCGTGTTCCCTCCACAGAGCATTGTGGAGTGGACTACTGTCAAAAGATATGACTTCACACTTCTCAAAATATCTCCCAAAGCCAATGTGGTGGCTCTCACCTCTAACTTCAGCATTTATGATGCTGAGGCATGAGGGTTGTCATGAGTTTGGGGCTAGCATATGCTACAGAGGGTCAGGTGATTCAGAGCTATAGTCTAAAATCTTGTCTTTAAAAAATCCTTCAGATTTGAATTTTGTCTAGCTTCTCCTCTGTTGTTTTTGAAACTCTACAACCACACAATAATGTTTTCATAGAAATGTAGATTTTCCTCCAACCTTCAGTTTCAGATCTAAATACACTGGGTTAGTGTTGTCACCTCTGTGAACCCTAAAATCAATAAGACTAAATCAAACTCTGAAGCCTAACACACCTAGTTCAACACCTAGTTTGTTCATATAAAGTCACTTAATTTTCATATGAATATGTGAATTAATTGCACACCCATCCACACATGTGTGCACATACATTTGGAGGCCAGAAGACAGCCTCTGCTATCCTTTCTCAAGTACTAACAGCCTTTAGATGCAAGGCAGACTCTCCTACAGGCCTGCTGCTTTCCTAGTAGACAATGCTGACTGGCTGACCAGCCCCAAGTATCTGCCTGTCTCCTTCTCTCTGCTGTTGGGCTCTCACAGAAACACCACTGTGCCCTGGCATTTTCAAACTGTATGTGGGTGGACCAAATCTAGGTCTTCTGTTTGCAAGGCAAGCATTTTGCCAACTGACCTATCCCTCCAGCCTAAAAACTGAGTTCTTGGTTTTTAAACTATGAGTTTGAGACACATGACACAGTTTGTGTAAAGATATTTAAATAATATACAAAGTACCATATATATATCACATTTTTTTAAAATACACAGTTAAATGTGGCATCAGGGTCATAAGAGTTTAGATTGGATTGTTCTGCCACTCACTAAAAAAGATAACTACTCTGCTCATTAATTTTTGTCTCTATAAAACAGTATCATAATATTATCAACACTGTCCTCACAAATAAATGCATGGATGCATTAAAAGTTGTTCCTAGAGCAGGCAGGGGGAAAAAAACAGCTAGTGATAGCCTCAATTATTATCATCACTTCTGCCCTAAGATGAGCTCCAGGTGCTCATCTGCCCTTGATCTGTTGATCCTTCCAAACATCAGCATCATTTGCTGATGGGACTCATGATAGAATGGACAGGACATCCAGAAGAAGAGAACACTGAAGTTAAAAAATGAAAAAAAGGGGAATGGCATCCAAGAGGTCACAAAAGCAGATTCTGTCACTTCCACACTGTGGTACCCAGAAGATGCCCTCTCCCAAATAGGTGCTGAGGCCCACTCCTTCCCTCAGGTACTACACAAACCCCCTTTGCCTCACCAAGGGATCTACCCGCTTGCTTCTGACTCCCACATCCACCATGAGCTGTTCTCTTTTGACCAGTTACCAACACATATGGTCCTCTCCAAGAACTCACAGACTCTGTTCCTCATGTGTGGAGATGCAATGTGGCTTTTCTGACAAGTGAAAAAAGAAGGATGCTCAGGTACAGCTTGATGGAAAGGGCTAAAAACCCAGTACTTTGTGTCACTGCACCTATCGGCCTGGGCAGAGAGTTGGGGGAGAGCATTTCAGGCACTGACAAGAGAGAAGCAGCACTCATACACCCCCCTTCTCACCATAAAGAGAACTGTCAGGTAGCCTTCATGTCCAGGGAGCAGAGCTGAGCCCCTGAGTGAGGAGGTCACTGTCGAAAATGGCTTCACGACCAAATTATGTCCCTCGTGACATTGGTTTGTAGTGCAGAACCAATTTGAAAATGTAGCATGATCGGCAGCCTCGCCCCTGAGAGACTGGGACCAGTGGACAGGGGGGTCATAAATCAAGGCTCAGTTGCCCTGAGTGGGAGCCTCGGCTGGACTAGGCCAGGCATCTGCAAGGCAGGATTGAGATGCATTGGCAGAGCTGTGACGGTGACCCTAGACTGAAATAATTGGGGTTGGGGGAGGTGCACCACGGGTCAGACTGAGGAGTTGTAGAAGAATATATGGGGGAAGAGCTAGCTGCCCAGACAATGGCAGGCTTTGGTCAGAGTAATTATCTGCCACATTTAGAAGCATTGATTTCACTTTTAAAGGAGACACACACACGAATCACACAAATACACAGGCACAAAAGGAAGGAAAACCCCGTTGAGAGAAAAAGAAGTACTACTACTGTAGAGCAAAAACAATAGATCCCGGGAAAGGCTATTGAAACTTAAGAACTTCATTTCAAAGCAAACAGTGCCCTCTAGAGGCCGGAAGGCCACATGCAGGGGAACTCAAACAAAAGGAGTTTCAGGCTTTGGATGGCCTGGAACGGGGAGGATCTCATGCATTTCTTTTTTCTGTTTTTTTGTTTGTTTGTTTGTTTTTCTTTTTGTCTCAAAGGTGACATTTATCCAGAGAGAGAGAGAGAGACAGCAAGATGTCCATCCCTTGACTTCCTTCCCTCCCCACCCCCTTACTCTCCCACCCCCCATTCCTACACCACCCCCACCTCCCACGAGCATTTCCTCTTCTGAGAACCCATCATCCTGTGGTCCAGGTAGAGTAACTGCAGACACTGTGAGAAAGTCTTTAGCTAACCACAGTTACCAATGGAATGCTGTCGTGGGAAGTTTCAGTTTAAAAAAAAAAAAAAAAAAAAATCCTGAAAAGAAGACCTCAGGACACTTTGTAGCAAAAGAAGTATTTTTGGAGCCTATATTGTAAAGTATTTGGTCAATTTCCTTACATTTGAATCCAAAAAGTATCTCACAAGGACCAGACAAAATGTAAAAGACTAACAGGAGAGGGAGACAGTGTTCATGTCAGTGAGTTCCCACCATGGGTCTCTCAAGAACCAGGATCCCCTGTGGTCTCCTTTCCTAAACTCCTAGCTAGAGTGGCCACAAATCCCATGTCGCCCTCACCACTCCCTTAGTGGACAATAAAAAGACCATAGTTTCAAATAACTACATGTGAGCTCAACTTCAAATCCACTGGCATCAAGTCACGTGCACCACACGCTTCAGCTATGTTGTCACAGACAAGTGGTGGCTGAAGTGACCTTCTTCTGCTGGTTGGAGGGGCCAGCAACACAGTAGTAGAAGGTGTCTTAAGTTGTGTCCAACAAAAGCCATTAGCCCCTTCTTTCTTTGCATGGAGAAATAGAAGAGGATCCAGTCACTGACCTTTTCCTCCTGGATCCACACTGTATTCCAAACACCTCCAGACAATGTACTCCAGTCATCATCACCTGGCCATTTCCTCGCTTCTCTATCATCATCTGAAGAATAAATCCAAACTTCCTACACATGTAATAGTCCTTCAGTCCAGATACTGTCACACCATTGCCAGTCTGGAACATTCTGAGCCAGGCTTGCCATCCACTTGCCTCTCCAGCACACCACATATGCTTTCTTCCTTCCAGCCTCCACTGGGGGGAGACTATGTGACCCCTTTCTACTTCTTTCCTACCCAAAATTCAATATCTACCATCTTTCTGGGCCACACTCATGACTCATCTTTGCTGAGACTTCTCTAGCTCTCCATAGCCCTTGGTAATATCTTGACCAGTTTGGTCTCTGGAATGTTGCATAAACCTGTTTCTGAGTGCTGGGATTGAACACAAAGAGCCCAGGACCTTGAACATGCTGAGAAAGTATTCTGCCAATGCTCAGCTCCTTTTCACGCCTCATTAATTTAAAAATTAAAACTATATGAAGAAGATATACATCTCTAACTATTGACATGGAGAGATGATTGCTTCATTGAAACTTGAAGGAATAAATATGATATGTATTTTCTGTGGCATTTCTGTTTTTAAAAAGAAAGTGCACATATATACATCTGTACACATCTATACACACACAGTTAACATAGACAGGGATGGTCAGAAATCTCCACTGTTTAAACAGTCTGTGTTGATTGACTTTTTTTTCCTCTCCCCTGTATTTGCTTTTTGAGTTTAGAAAATGACATTTTTCAAATAAATCAACATTCATTCACTGCCAAGCATTGATTTAATTATTAGGAGGGCTCTAGGGTGGTCTTAATTCTCTACAGAATTAACATTTGGAAGAAAACCCAACAGAAGACTGAGACAGGAATATGCAAAGAGCTACAAGCGTAGGAGTCAAAGCCAAGGAAACTCTGAGACGCAGAATGCCAGCTTTGTGGGAGGCAAGACCAGGACCAGTCAGAGGAGAACTGCAGCACTCCTGCATGAAGGATGAGAGAGTGTCTATTAAGTGGAAAAGAAAACATTCTTGATAGAGGAAAAACACACACAAAAACAAAGTCATTTGGGTGTTGGTTTGTCTAGGGATGAATAAATAATTCGTATATGCAAAGGATAACATTTCTTTCAAGGAAAGAAATAAGAATTTAGAGTCTGGAGATGGCTCAGAGGTTAAGAGCACTGGCTGTTCTTTCAGAGGTCTTGAGTTGAATTCCCAGCAACCACATGGTGGCTCACAACCATATATAATGAGATCTGTACACTATATACATAATAAATAAATAAATAAATAAATAAATATTAAAAAATAATCTAGAGTCTGGAGCTACTGTTCTCAATCTTCCTAATGTTACACCCCTTTAACAGTTGCTAATGTTGTGATCCACAACCATAATTTTTTACTACTTCATAACTGCAATTTTGTTACTGCTACTAATAATAGTGTAAATATCTGATAGGCAGGATATATGATATGCAGCCTTCTGTGAAAGAGTGGTTCAAGCCAAGGGGTTTGACCAAGAGTCTTATTTCTTTCCCTTTAGCTCTATGTTGTCCTCATTGGAGGGGATATACAATTCTAGAGAGCGACTAGGATCTCATTGCTCTGACAGGAGATCAAGTGCCTTCCTGGATCACTTGTCTTCCTTATTTTTGAGAGATTTCTCACTGAACCCAAACCTCACCATTTCACTTAGACTGGCAGGCTAGCAAGCTCCCAGGATCCAATTGTCCACCTACTTAGGTGTTACAGGCTCCTTTACACAAATGGATCCTAACTCCAAGGGTTCAGGCTTATACAGCAACCCTTCCCCAGGGAGCCTTCTCTGCAACCTAGCAATTCACAGCAGCAAACAATAGTGGTGTGTGTGTGTGTGTGTGTGTGTGTGTGTGTGTGTGTGTGTGATATGATCACTTATTTCTTGGTATTACTGTTGAATTATTCCATATGTAACTTTTTTGTATCTGTTGCATGTGCCTCAGTCTCCAAGTGAGCAACAAAGGAAGTTGGAAATTTGTGCCCAGCCAGAGCAGTGGCAGAGACCTGAGCACATTTTTCATGAATAGAGTGAAAACCTGTGTTGATCTGGGATGTAAATGCTGTAAGTAACCTAGGCTCAGTACGGTAGCTTGGATTTCTCAAAACTATCCTCTCAGTGAACTGTGGAGGGAACTCCACTGCCTCTTACCTTTCTCTTCTTATCCACCCTAGTCCTCACTGGGACACGACCCCTCCCCTCCCCTCCCCACAGCAGCAGCTTTTGTGAATGTGTTGGAGAGATGGCCAGCTTGGCCCAGAGAGCATCCACATGGCTCCCGATGATAACACCTCAAGCACGGAAAAAAAGACAAACGGTTTTCCGCTGATGGCAATGTGTACAAGCCGCTGAGCCGCTTGGAACAGCCCCTGCAGCTGTGTATTCATAATGTTACATGTAAGCCAAGAAAAAAAAAAAAAAAAAGACTTTAAACGATGTAATCGGAATAATCGTAATACAGGCTGAATTTGGTTGACCCACTCAAGTATTTGCCTCTCCCTGCCTGTCTGCTGTAGAAGAAGAAGAAGGCTGCTGGGTTGTAGACTTAACACTCCTCTCAAAAAAGTTTAAACCCCCACTGTGCAGAAAAATAGGAACAGATTCTGCCACATGCAGTGTCACTTGGCTGCATGGCTGCATTTCCCATGCGTTCAGGATGATTTCTGCTGCAAACATTCCCAGTGGGCAGAAGAGAACCAGACATGCTGCTTTCACTTTAGAAGTGGGTTGTGGGGCAAGCAGACTCTGGGGTGGGGCGCAGAACTACACCACAGAGTTGAATTTAAGCAAAAACTGGGGAATCTCAGTGTTGATGTAGTCAGAGAAACACTCCACCATATCATGGAGCACTGGAACCTCATCCAGAAGTCTTCTACATTACCAGGAGCTTAATTTTAAGCCAATTGTACCTGCATTCTTTCCTTCGTTTCTCGAATAGACATGTGATTAAAGCTAGGATCTGATTATGTTGCCTTTGTCCTCCCTCTCTAAGGCACCATGAGATGAACAATCAAAATTGAACCTAAAGTTGGTAAATTTAAGGCAATTTGACAATATTTGGCTACTATACCTTAAAATTTGGGGTAAGGATAAGTTTAAAAAAAAATGGTTCTAAGAAATGGCTCAAAGGGTGAAATCGCTTCATGCAAGCATAAGGACCTGAGTTTTTATTCTACAAAAAAAGGCCAGGTGTGGTCATTGCCTATAACCCAACATTGTAGAGGAAGATCACTGGGACTTGTTGGCTAGCCATACTAGCTAATAAAACATCCTTGCTGTTTCTGTGGCATAACTGGAAGCTGAGTCAGATCTTTTGTAGAACAGCAGTTGCAGTCCAGTCATTCTATTATGTTCTGATTTTGAAGCCACCAGCCAGCAACCTGTGTCCAGAGGGAATGACAGGCTGGAGAATCCTTTCCCAGCAATACCAGGGAAACATAGGTGACGGCCGGGAACTACCTTCAAGGCAAGTTGCGTCATCATAGACAGACCACAAGACCTGTGTCGTGAGAGGTGTCTCTCTGAACTGCTCAACCCACTGCCCAGAGCCAAGTGTGAGACGGGCATCACTTCAGACCATGTAACTCTGTGGCCTAACCAGAGTAAGAGATCTTGCAGTCTCTGTGTTCAGAGCAGACAAAAGACACAAAAACCCTGTAACCACAACTGACTAAGATCAAACTAAGACCTAAGAGTGAAGCAAGGAAGAAATCGACAGGCACCAGTGCAAGAATACATATAACAATGTAAAGAACAACAAGGCACCACCAGAAGAAGCTGGTGGCCCTACAACACCAAGGCCTAAACACAGCATTGAAGAGGAAACAGAAGAAAACAACATTAAAAACACTTCAATGGAGATTATAGAAGCCTTAAAAGAGGATATAAAAAATTTCCTTAAAGAAATAGAAGAAAATACAAATAAAAAATTGGAAGAGATGAACAAATCTTTGATAGAAAACCAAGAAAGAGAAAACCAACAAATAAAAGAAATATTCTAGGAATTAAAAGTTGAATTAGATACAATAAAGAAGGCACAAAACGAGGCAAAGAAGGAAATAGAAACTCTGAAGATATGATCTGGAACTACAGATACAAGTATAACCAACAGAATCCAAGAGATGGAAGAGAGAATCTCAGGAGTGGAAGACTCAATGGTGGAAATATTTAAGACACTCAAAGAAAACATCAAAACCAAAAAAGCCATATATGGTGTTCTGGGACCAGGATAGGTCTGTGGTGGTGTCCCCAGACACTCTTAGAAGACAGGACTAGGATTTGGCTGTGAGGGGCTCCTCCAGTCACTCCTAAAACAGGGGCCCTTGCATGGCCAACCCACCTCCAACTGCATCAGCAGAGAAGGACTAAAGACATTAAAATCCAGACTCAGACTCTGCCTTGAGGTGAGGAGAGGTCAGCAAGCCTCGGCTCCTGAATCTCAGCCCTGGAAAGTTGTGTTGCGGGACCACAATCAGTGTGTGATACTTGTCCCCAGACACTCATTAGCAGACAGAACTAGGGCTTGGCTGTGAGGGGCTCCTCCAGCAGCACCTAAAAGAGGTGACATTGCATGTCTGGCCCCACCTCTAGGACAAACTGTGTCATCAGAGAAGGACTGAGGCCTTGAAATTCAGGACCCTGCCCAGAGCATAGTCAGAGATTGAGACCCCTTGCTCAGAGGAGACAGGAGACACACAAGAAATAGAAAAAAAAATACGAACAAAAAATTGGAAGAGATAAACAAATACTTGAAAGAAAACTAAGGAAAGGTAAACCAAAAAATAAAAAGAAAGATGCCAGGAACTAAAAACTGAAATAGAAGATATAAAAAAGGCACAAATGACACAAAGATAAAAATAGAAAACCTGAAGAAAAAAGCTGGAACTACAGATACAAGCATAACCAACAGAATCCAAGAGATGGAAGAGAGAATCTCTGAAGTAGAGACTCAGTAGCGGAAATAGATACATCAGTCAAAGAAAATACTAAAACCAAAAAAGCCATAACACAAAATGTTCAGGAAATCTGGGACACCATGAAAAGACCTAACCTAAGAATAATAGGAACAGAAGAAGGAGAAGAATACCAGCTCAAAGGCACAGATAAAGTATTCAATAAAATCACTTAGAAAACTTTCCTAACTTGAAGAAGGAAATGCCTATAAATATACAAGAAGCTTACAGAACACCAAATAGCTATGACCCCCCCAAAAAAAGTCAGCATGACACATAGTAATCAAGCCACAAAATATACAGAAAAAGAAAAAAATTTTAAGAGCTGCAAAAGAAAAGGGCCAAATTACATATAAAGAGAGTTCCATCAGAATAACACTTGACTATTCAATGGAAATGATGAAAGCTAGAAGGGCTTGGTCAGAAGTTATACAGTCACTAAAAGAACATGGCTGCCAAACTAGAATACTATACCTTGCAAAATTTCAATCACCATAGATGGAGTAAACAAGATATTTCATGACAAAGTCAGACTGAAATAATATCTATCTACCAATCCGGCCCTCCAGAAAGCATTAGAGGGAAAACTCCAACCTAAGGACTCCAGATACACCCATGAAACCACAAACAACCAATAATCCCACAGAAGAATACTCCAGAGAAAGGAAATACAAACAAGTTACCACCAAAAATTGCAGGAAATATCAGTCAGTGGTCAGTAATATCCCTTAATATCAATGGACTCAATTCACCTATAAAAAGACACACACTAACAAGATGGATACAACAACAGAAGCCATCCTTCTTTTGCCTACAAGAAACACACCTCAACCACAAAGACAGACACAGGCTTAGAATAAAGGGTTGGGAAAAGATTTTCCAATCAAATGGTCCTAAGGAACAAGCTGGGGTGCCATCCTAATATCTAACAAAGTAGACTTTAAGCTAAAAGCAATTAAAAGGGACCAAGGTGGTCATTATTTATTCATCACAGGAAAAATTGGTCAAGAGGAGATTTCAAACCTGAATATTTATGCCCCTAATAAAAGGGTACCTACCTATGTAAAAGAAATACTACTAAAACTCAAATCCCACATCAATTCTCACACCCTAATAGTGGAAGACTTCAATAAACACTTTCACCCCTGGATAGGTCAACCAGGCAGAGACTCAACAGAGAAATAAGGAGTCTAACAAAAGTAATGATTTAAATGGATTTAATAGATATCTACAGAAACTTCCACCCAAATCGAAAGGAATATACATATTTCTCAGCTCCTCATGGAACTTTCTCCAAAATTGACCACATAATTGGCCATAAAGCAAATATCAACAGATACAGATACAAAAAAATTGGAAATAATCTCTTGTATCATATCGAACCACCAGGGCCTAAAGATAGAGTTCAACAACATCAAAAACCATAGAAAGCCTACCAATTCATGGAAACTAAAATCACTCAGTTGAACCACCTCTGGGTCAAGGAAGAAATTAAGAAAGAAATCAAAGTCTTCTAGAATTTAATTAAAATGAATCCACAATGTACCCAAACTTGTGGGACACAATGAAAGCAGTCTTAAAAGGAAAATTCATAGCACTACATGCCTATATGAAAAGCCTAGAGAACTAACAGTACAGCTGAAAACCTTAGAACAATTAGAAGCAAACTCACCTAGAAGGAGTAGATGGCAGGAAATAATCAAACTTAGAGCTGAAATCAATACAATTGAAACAAAAAGAACAATAAAAAGAATCAATTAATCAAAGAGTTGGTTCTTTGAGAAAGTCAACAAGATAGATAAGCCCTTATCCAAACTAATCAAAAATCAGAAAGTATCCAAATCAACAAAATCAGAAATGAAAAGGGGGACATAAACACAGAACCCCAGGAAATTCAGAGAATTATCAGATCATACTTTGAAAATCTATATTCCACAAAAATGGAAAACCTAGAAGAAATGCACAGCTTTTTGGACAGGTACCACTTACCAAAATTAAATGAAGAACAGATTAATTACCTAAACAGGCCTATAACCCTTAAGAAAATTGAAGCTGTCATTAAAATAATTCTACCAGACATTCAAAGAAGAATTACTACCATTACTCCTCAAACTATTTCACACAGTAGAAACTGTAGGAATATTGCCAAATTCCTTTTATGAGGCCACAATTACCCTAATACCCAAGCCACTCAAAGACATGACAAAGTCCAATTTTCCTCATGAATATTGATGCTAAAATTTTCAACAAAATTTTGGCATACCATTTACAACAATATTATAAAAAATATCATCTACCACGACCAAGTAGGCTTCATCCCAGAAATGCAGGATTGGTTTAACATACGAAAAACTGTAAATGTCATCCATCATATATACAAACTAAAGGAATAAAACCACATGATCATATCCCTAGATGCTGAAAAAGCCTTTGACAAAATCCAACACTCCTTTATGATAAAAGTTCTGGAGGGATCAGGAATACAGGGACAATATCTCAATATAATAAAGGTGATCTACAAGAAGCCCACAACCAGCATCCAATTTAATTGAGAAAAACTCAAAGCAATCCCACTAAAATCAGGAACTAGACAAGGATGTCCTCTCTCCCCTTATCTATTCAGTATAGTTCTCGAAGTTTTAGCTAAAGCAATAAAAGAACGAAAGGAAATTAAGGGGATACAAACTGGAAAAGAATTAAAACTGTCTCTATTTGCAGTTGATATGATTGTATACATAAGTGACCCACAAAATTCTTCCAAGGAACTTCAACGGCTCATAAACACCTTCAGCAATATATCAGGATACAAGATTAACTCAAAGAAAACAGTAGCCCTTCTATACACTAAAGATAAAAGGGCTGAAAAAGAAATAAGGGAAACATCACCCTTTATAATAGCTGCAAATAGCATTAAATACCTTGGAGTATCTATAACCAAAGAAGTAACAGATCTAATTGACAAAAATTTTAAATCACTGAAGAAAGAAATTGAAGAGGATATCAGAAAATGGAAAGCTCTTCCATGTTCCTGGATAAGTAGGATCAACATAGTAAAAAATGGCAATTCTACCAAGAACAATCTACAGATTCAGTGCAATTCCTATCAAAATCCCAACAGAATCTTTTACAGACCTTCAAAGAACAATACTCAATTTCATCTGGAATAACAGGAAAGCCAGGATTTCCAAAACAATTGCACTGAACAACAACAACAACAAAAAAAAACCCCTCGGGAGGCATCACCATACCTGACTTCAAGTTATACTATAGAGCTACAGTAATAAAAACAGCCTGGTACTGAATAAAAACAGACTTTCAGATCAATGTAATCGAATTGAAGACCCAGACATTAACCCACACACCTTTGAACACCTGAGTTTTGACGAAGAGGTGAAAAATATTCAATGGAGAAAAGACAGTGTCTTCAACAAATGGTGTTGGCATAGCTGGATGGTAGTGTGTAGAAAAATGCAAATAGATCCAAGCCTGTCACCCTGCACAAAACTCAAATCCAAGTGGATCAAAGACCTCAACATAAACCCAGCCACTCTGAACTTTATAGAAAAGAAAGTGGGCAATACACTTCTGGGAACTGGCAGAAGCGATCACTTCCTAAATATAATACCAGTAGCACAGATGCTAAGAACAACAATCAATAAGTGGGACTTCCTGAAACTGAGAAGCTTCTGTAAGGCCAAGGACACAATCATTAAGACAAAATGACAACCTATAGAATGAGAAAAGATTTTTACCAGCCCTAAAAGTGATAGAGGACTGATCTCTAACATATATAAAGAACTCAAGAAACTAGAGCCCAAAGCCCTAAATAACCCAATTAAAAAATGGGGTTCAGAATTAAAAAGGGATTTCTCAGCAGAAGAATTGCAAATGTCTGAAAGACACTTAAGAAAATGTTCAACATCTTTAGCCATCAGAGAAATACAAATCAAAACAACTTTGAGATACCACCTTGCACCTGTCAGAAGAGCAAAGATTAAAAACATAGATGATAGCCTATGCTGGAGAGAATGCAGAGCAAGGGGAACACTCCTCCATTGTTGGTGGGAGTGTAAACTTGTACAGCCACTCTGGAATGCAATATGGCAGTTTCTCAGAAAACTGGGAATCAATCTCCCCAAAGATCCAGCAATACCACTATTGGGCATATGCCCTAAAGATGCACATTTGCACCCCAAAAACATTAGCTCAACTATGTTCATAGCAGCATTATTCATGATAGCAAGAACCTGGAAACAACCTAGATGCCCCTCAACTGAGGAATGGAATTAACAAACTGTGGTATTTCTACACAATGGAGTAATACACAGCAGTTTAAAAAAATGATATACTAAAATTTGCAGGCAAATAGATAGATTTGGAGAATATCCTCCTGAGCGAGACCTCACAAACACAAAAGGATAAGCAGGAGATGTACTCATTAGTAGACCTTAAGCAAAAGCATTCTTATGTCATTAAAAGAAGGGAAATCTTTAGCATGAATGTCTTGGATCTTCAGTTTACCTTACAATGATACTATTTGGAACCAGTATCCATCTGAATTTGGTCTCCTAAAATTCCACTGAATTTGCTACTGTGCCATCCACATCTAAGAATTAAATACAATGAATAAATGAGAAAAAGAAAAGTTAAGTGACAGAAACTTTAAAAAGGCACAGAATTTGATCCCAACTTCCAGTCCAGTCAAAGAGAGTGAGGAAGGATTATATAAGCAAAGAGGTCAAGAGCATGATGGGGAAACCCACAGAGACAGTTGAGTTACTGGGAGCTCATGGGCTCTGGACTGAAAGTTGGAAACCTGCATGGGACTGAACTAGCACTCTGAATGTGGAAGACAGTGTGTGGCTTGTGCAGATTGTGGGGCCTCTGGCAGTGGGACCAGGATGTATCTCTAGTGCATGAACTGTGTTTTTGGAGCCCATTCCCTATAGAGGGATACATTGCTCAGTCTTCATATGGTGGATGGGTTTAGTCCTGCCTCAACTTGATATCCAGACTATATTGACTTCCTGTGGGAGTCCTTACCCTCTCTGAGAAATGGATGAGGGGTAGGGTGGGGAGAAGCTGGAAGCTAAGAAGTGGAGGATGGGAGAGAAGGGGAACTGTGGTTGGTATGTAAAATTTAAAAAAAAAAACCCTTTAAATAAATAAAAATGATATTTTTATTTGCAGCTACTGCAAAGGATGATGTTTCCCTTATTTCTTTTTAGGTTTTATTATGTTTATGTTTAACTTCATTAAATATAATCTAATTTCATTAAATATAATTTAATTTTATTAATTTTATTAAATATAATTTAATTTCATTAAATATAAGCATGTTAAATATATTTTGATGAGTTTTGACATACATTTATTTGTGTACTCACACATGTAATTAAAATAGAAACTTTTTTATCCCCTCAAGTTTTTTTTCTGACTTTTAAGGTTGGTATTTCTTTGCTCTCTACCCCTGGGTTAATAATGCTCGAATTGTGTCAATGAAGATTATTTCTGCTGCTTCTTGAATATCAGATAAATGGAGTTATCACTGTGTGCTGCATGCTTGGTTTCATTAATCCAGTAAATGAAATAAAGAATAACTACATTGATACAACTAAATAAATAGATAAGACATCCTCCTGAGGTCACTGTACGTACCTGCGTAGGTGGCAGACCCAATACACAGTACAAACTAGCTGGCCCAGGAGGTTCACATCCTTCTCCTCTACTATTTTGCCATCTCTGTATTTAGTTTGAAACTCTCAAAAAAATTTTCAATAGCTAGTTAGAACTAGAAAGGAGATCAAAGGTGATATATTAGAGCTGTCATCTTTAAGGAAAGCAGATTATTAAAAAAAATATGGGACTTGAAGACAGCTGTCCAGCCAGTGAGTGGTAGCATGAAGACATGATTCTAAAAGAATGTGGTTTCCAGTATCTATGTGTGGTAAACAGCTCTCTGCATCAAGACTACTATGGAGCCATTCATTTGGAATGGATTCTGGAATAAATTTTCAAATTTTGATGAGATGATTTCCCTGTACATCTCTTCTAGGGCTTAGATAACGTATTAATTATCAAATGGGGCATATCAAATGTATATGTTCCTTGGCTCCCAAATAGTTCCTTACAAACAAACATTCAAGTTGTTCTTCTCATATTATCACCTCAAAGTTTGTATAAAAGAAATAGATCATTGATTTCAGAAAGACTCCTAGAGATCAAATCAACCAGCACGTTAGCAACCCAGTAAGTTAACAATATTTAGCCGAAAGGAAGGGGCAGCAGCTGGTGGGAAACAAGGATTCCCAAAGCCTCCAGTTCCACCAGATTTCACTCAGGAGGTAATTGTAAAGCAAACAAACTCTCAGCTTGTTCCAATTCAGGAGCTAAGTAAGCAAAATTTACATGGAAAGGGGGTCACCCAGCAGGACCCCTTTCTTCCTCAAATCCCAGTCAGACTATGTGGTTTTTCACTCTGTGCACACCAAAGTGTTTGATGTGACACAAGAACTCATCCTTTTAGGTCCCAGGAATTTTGACTTGGTGGAAATGTTAAGGAAACAGAGTAGCAAGCTGCAGAGATTCCCCAGTCTCCTGAAAGTCTTGCTGACTTTGCAGTCTCTAACTAGGCAAGGGAAAAAGCCTACCAAATATAGGCTATGAATTTTTGGTTGATGAGCTGGGGTTCAATCATTTAGCAAGGTTGTTCTCAAAGATGAGAACTCACCTTCCCCCATGATCTCTAACAAGAACAATGTCAAGGAAAAATCACTATATCCATCCTTTTTAACCCAACCTTGTCTTGGATGACATCAGCAGCTTTGAAGGGGGAAGAGTCTTCTTCAAAGGTGACTTTTCTCCTTGAGGATAAAAAAATAAGATAAAAAAGAAAACAAAAACCAACAGGATCTTAACAACTAATATAATTAGTTAGGTAATTCACTCAGTGAAAGTTCATGATTATCTGCTAATGTTAAGCAACCATTAGTAATACATTGGTGGACAAAACTAGAATCATCTGCCAATTAATGGAGAAGAGACTATATATATATATATATATATGTCTGACATGTAAGTCTGAGTAGGCTGGATCAGCAAACCCCAAACTATAACTATTCCAAGTCCACTTCCCATGAGGCCAATCTCCATCCACAACTACTCTGCCTATCTGACCTTCAGATCATAACAGAAGAACAGGAGACGGCTGAAAAGTAGTGATACTATTAAGTGTCAGGCCTGCCCGGGCCAGCAGGGTCTTCAACGTGGACCTGAAACAAATGGGGGCCAGGGGGACAGGTGAGACAAATGGGGGACAGGAACACAGAGGAATCTCCATTCGAGCTCTGGCATGCTTTATTCTTCCAGCCATCATTTAAATAGAATCTCAGAGTGTGTAGAATGCACTAACAGGGAGGAAGGAGAGGGTTATTCAAAGAGGTGGCAAGCCTGAGGAGAGAGGTACCAGACAGGGTAGAATTGGTATGGAAATCTATCTGTTCTCAGTTGAATGCCTGGAGAATGTCAGCTGCTGGTCTCAGAGGATCAAAGAAAGCCACCCGGATTCATGGCCTAGCTTAAAACAATAAGGGGTGTAGTCTACCTAGGGTGTAAACTGCTGGTAAATGGCTAGCTGTAGAAGCTAACTTATAAACTGAAAAAATGGCTGCTAGGCTTTGGCTCCCCACACAGGCCCAGAAGGTATTATGTTGCCTTTGCTTCATCTCCCCAAGCAAACAGCAAGTGCGTCTTAGCCTCTCAAGAAACAAAAAGTCAGGAAAATACATGAATGTCTGAGAATAAATAACGTCAATGCATGATTATGGAAACTGAGGTATTAGACATGATAAAACTTGGGCTTTCTCAGAGGGAGAGAAAAAAAGCATGATTGGTTTTTAAAATTCTTCCTACCCTAGCAACAGTGGTTGAGGGAGAGCATCCTATTTCCTAGTCCACTCACTCTCTGAGAGACACGGCTACTGAGCGCCATCCTAACATACATATGCTTTCTGCCAGGCTATTCCCACTGAATCACTCTTTTGTCATGATTTAGATGGTCTCCCTCCAAACCCTAAATATCTCTCTCCAAGTATCCATCAGATCTACAGATTTCTTGCAGATTTTTACATACAGCACACATTGGTCAGTCTGAACTAGATGCCACTCCACCTTAGGAATGGAAAGCCGAGGCCTCAGTTTCCCTTCTTATTCTTCAACAGACTCATCTCTGCTTTTTGTTCACACTGTTCCCCCAGTCTAAAGACGACTGCCTCCTCCCCCTCCTTCTTCTTCCTTTCTTCTTCTTCCTCTCTCTCTCTCTCTCTCTCTCTCTCTCTCTCTCTCTCTCTCTCTCTCTTTCTCTCTCCTCAAGTCCTACATTAAGCCTCTGAATGTTCGTGTCTATTTACTTATTACAATAATTTATTAATTAAAATAATTTTTCAAAATATTTTTGATTTCTTCTTTCACCAAGAAAGATATAAATTCTGTTAAGAACTTGGAACAGAGCAGGACTTCTCTCGCAGTCGCACAGTGACCTCATGGGGTTTGTGTGAGGAATCAGTTCTCAGCCTCCAAGGGACTCCAGCCTTCATCCTCACATGACTCTGGACAATCACGTATCCATTAGTTTTTTTTTCTTAAACTGAAAAGCCCCAGAATATCCCTAGGTCAAAAGTGGAGCAAAAATGGAAGCAGTCAACTAAAGAGGGGAGGATGTTATAAAAAGTTGTCATATCTACGCTTTGAAACTTGTTAAAACTGGATTAAGACACTGGCTTTACTTTGTTAGTGGGTGCTCATGGGTATATGGGTTTTTCCCCCTTAGTTTTGGTTATCCAATTGAAAAGTATAGTGGCAGCATGTATTGGTCAATGGTATACTGAGGGTTACTGGACAACTATATGAAGTTTCCAGTGATAGACCCCAGACTTAGGGTACTATCCTCGGGAAGGGGGGCCCCAAGAACCCAGACTCCAGGCCGTTGATGTAAAATAACATGAGGTTTATTACATCTGCAGACGGGCTACCTCCCTGCCTCGGGAAGCAAGGGAGTAGCAAGCGAGGGGCAATCCCATATCTCTTTTAAAGGCTAAGACAATAAACTTACCATAGCAACAGGGGCAACACATGATTGGTCACTTTAAAGGTCACACTATAATTGTAAGGTTGCTCACAGTGGTCATGGGGTTGCCTTAAGACCAGCTGGTCAGGGGGCTTTTACAACTAGGTGTTGGTCACCGCTATTCTGCTTAGAACTTCTGGTATTTTAACCACAGGTTCGACCAGACCATTATGTCCTATCTGAGTTGATTACAGCTATCCGGACTGGGTCACTCTGTTTCCTGGGACAGACTTTAGTTCCTTGTACTCATGGGGGGGTGCTCTGCCAAATACCTGAACTGAATGCCTGGTTCAAGCCTTAGAACCCAGGGTCCTTCACCAGTACTTTCCTACATGGACATAAAAACAATGAAGTTGTTCCATACTCTCCCCACCTGCCTTACTCCTGGAAAACATAGGCTCTGCTTGCTTCTTTGTGTGTCTTTCTACTTTCCGTGATGAATGAGAATTCTGAGTACCTATTGGATTCCCTATGGAAATTCATCTAGCATATAAACTGATGCAAAGAAAGCATCCCTCTTGGGCAATGTTTTCTTGTCAAGCTGTCACAAAGGTCATTGGCTTTTCAGTGGCTATTTGGGCTTCAGAGTAAGTTTCCCATCCAAAACCCTGTGGCTCCCATGTCAGATGACATGATCCATGGTTCAGTGAAGGGCAGCCACACTGTGTAAGTAGAAAGTACTGAATTACTGGTGAAGAAGTAATACTCACCAGAGTAATAAATGTAGTAATCTTTCACTGAGCCCACCAACATTGTTGGAAAATCTGGAAAAATGTAACCAACAGAGTAGTGCATTGCAAACATCAATCTGTACATAAGTCACCTATTAAAATTACACATTCTAGTTCATTGGGTCAGGAGTTAGACCTGCTCTCTAACAAGGAGATGCTCGAGGGTCTACTCTCTGAGAGGCAGGACAGTAGAGTGCACAGTCATTGACTTTTCCCCACATCCCTGCCCTGCGAGCCACTTATGTGCTAGTGACCTCGCAGACACTGTATTAATGACATTGACAATTTATTTTTAGGAAGACTGAGATGGACCACATATCAGACATGGGGATACATCAATACTTCCTGAGTGATGGCCCTGTCCTCCTCCCTACAGCTGTGACTTCTTTAAAGTCAATTGTACCATCTCTATATGATATCACATGTTCATTATCTTTCAAAATGGTTGTCACATATCTATTAGATTCTCAGCAAATATTTATCAAACAGAAATGAATTCTTCCTTGGCATGCACTGAAATGCCTAGTGCACACAGTAGGCACTCAATACAAGCTTGTTGAGTGAATTAATAAAGCTGGAAAGAGGTAATGACCGTGGTGCTGGGTAGAGGAAGATGTGATTTCTCATCAAAATCATCTGAGCAAGATCACCTCTTAAACCTCGATGGGCACTGAGGGAAATAGCACTGATGTTAGACAAAGTCCTTGGAAAGGAGTAGGCCTCAGCTGACAATCCAAATTGGTTTGGGTACCATCTGGTGCTATGATTGAAGCATTTTTCATGCTCAATAATAAAGAACTCAGACTGGCTTTGGGGAGGACTGGGTCAAACCAGTGACTTCTGCGATGTAAGCATGAAACTATCTTGCAGTGGTTACAGAGGGCTGGGGACTTGGGCTGCTGATTTACCTGCCTATAGCCAGGAAACGGCCTGTGAGAAAACAAAGGAGAACTCCAGGGAGTAGCTTCTGAGCCTAGGCTTTGTGTGGAGCCCACCAGGGAGTACCTGACTATGAAGGTGGAACCAATGAAAGGCTTCCCTTGTCTGTATTTGGCTCATAAAAGAAGCCCATGGCTTGAATCCACCAGCTTCCTGCAATCTCTGACAGCAGACCAGCTCCGAGACCTGCAGACAGGCACAAGAACAAACGAGGGCCGAAGCTGCCAGAGCTAAGAACAAAAGATGCCTTGCATTGCTGTAGTTGCATGGGATGTAGCCTGGGAGCTTTGCTTTCATTAAAAAAAGAAAGAAAAGAAAAGCGCATTTGGAGTCTGGATACAGAGGACAGAACGGAATTATTATTCTCTATGAGGAAAGCCAGGGATGCTGGAGGGCAGGTTCCAAACACAAGTATGTTTAAAATATATACAACAGCTCTGGAGTAACAAGACGTTGGAAGTTGGTGTTTGGCTGGCTTCCATCTCCATGTGCTTCATTTAAAGGTGTTTCACAAATACCTGCAGAGGTCACTGGGGCTTGTCTGAGCTCCCTTGTTTCTTTGTGTTTTAACCACCCTCTTTGCTCTTTGTCTGGAATGAACTAAGGCAGGGGAATGACGGAAGACAAAGGGTTGGATGCAGATAAGTGTTAACATCATTCTTAAAGTTTAATGAGCAGCCCTAGCTAAAGTTCGATGAATAGCCTTAACCAGCACAAGTTGAAGAAACCCAAAATCCTAAATCTTAAGATAGACCAAAATCTAAAACTTTTTGAGTATTATATGAGAACTTAGAAAGTTTGGGGTTTCAATTTTTGAGATTTGGGAAACTCAATCAGTAAAGTTCATATAAAAATGCCAAAATTTTGGCCAGTGAAATGGCTAAACTTGTAAAGGCAGTTGCCATCAGGCCTGACAACCTGAGTTCTGTCCCCAAGTATTCAAATGACAGGAGAGAACTGACTCTATGGCCTCCACATGGACGCCAGCCTCTGAGACATAACTATACCTGCACACAAAATACAAAAATAAATTAAAATGCAATTACTTTTTTAATCCTCCAATTTGAAAACTCTGAAATCTAAAGCACTTCTGATCCCAACAATTTCCAATGAGTGCTACTTGATCTGTGAAAACTAATAATGATTACCATGTCTTTGATCACTTCCCATGTACTAGGAGTCACTCACAGTGTTTTCTATGTTAAGTAATTGCCCTCCACTCCATACATGGATAGCATAATAACCACTGGCATTTTAAAGATGAGGAATCTATGTAACTAGAAGGACAAGTAACTGTCTCAGATACTTGAAAAGATAAACCATAAAGCTGGGTTTGGAAGTCAATCATTCTGACCTTAGGATCTGTTTAAACAATGTGTTGTCTCTATGAAGGAATATTACCACTTAGACACATGCTTCTGCTTTGTGCCTGGAATCCAATTCTTGGGCACATTGCCCTATGGATCCAGGGACACTGCAGCCAGCAGCACTGATTCACCATGCAAAGTTCTGTGCTGTAAGACAGGAGATACAATTTTTAGTCCCCTGTCTATGCCCCTAAGACCATCCCATCTTATTTTCCATCTAGTCCACACTGCCCTCTCCCCTTCCTGGTTCCGACATATACTTCATTTACTCTCCTGGTTATTTTTTTTTTTATTGTCACAAATCTATATGATTATTCTCCCATTTTACTGATACCTAGAATTCCTCAAAAATAGAGAACATGTAAATATTTCATCTATATTTCTCTCCATAGAATAGCAGAGATAGTGAATAGACAAGTAAACAAACAAAACTAACCTTTATTTTTCTTCTAGTCTGTTGACCTCAAGTAAAAAATGACATCATGCTAGTGGCCTGTGCTGCTGCTAAAGCTATGATTATGTCCATGTGGAGGCCATGTGGATATCCATGGTCTGTGTTCCCACAGGAGGTCACATTGATAACCAGGTTTATATTACCACTGAAGGAAGGTCTTATGAATGACTGTGATCTGTACAGCCACCTAATGCCATGTTGATGGCCATAGCCTATGCTTCTACCAAGGGTCATGATAGCACCCATGCTCCATGCAGCAGCCAAGGGCTGTATCAATATCTGAGATGTGTACCCCTGAAGGAGGATATGATGGGGTCCTACAACAATTCCACCTAGATTGTAGTAATGCCACTAAACTAACATACACAACCCAAAGTTCTGCTTTTGATTGTAAACTGCTCATGACAATTTCAAAATGGCTATCTAAGATGGTCTAGGCTCACAGACTACTCTAAATAGGGCCTAAAATAAAACCTACACTTTCTCATTACACAGGGACAACAAGGGATACAGCTACCTCTCCCAAAACTTGATAATTATCCCAAATTTCTCAGGTCCCCCTAAAGATGTCCTCACTTCCAGACAGCAGCAAGTAATTTTAAGAACATACCCTAATTCCCAAGAGGTGGGATGGCAGGTTCCTGGGCATTTAGGGAGGTTGTTTACAAATTGTTATTGGTAATGGTCACGAAAAAGCTAACAAATTCAACTAGATTCAGGAATCTCATTCTGAAGAGAAAAGGGGGCATATAGAGATGATAGGACGTTGGGAGCCAAAGTCAACTTAGCCATATTCTATAAGTTAGCTCCTACAGACAGCCATTTACCAGAGGCTACATCCCTATTGTTTTTAGCTAAACCATGATTCCTGTTAGTCTCCTGATTCTCTCAGCTCAGCAGGTGACATCCTACAGACCCTCAACCCATAACAGATAGATTTCCATATTAATTCTACCCTGTCTGTTACTCTCCCTTACAGGCTTGCCACATTCTTTTGAGCATCCCACCCCTTTCCTCCCAGCTACCTGCTTGGCAGAAATTCTGTATAAATATTGGCTGTAATAATAAAGCTTAGGGGGATTTGAACCGAGAGATTTGTCTTGTCCTTCCATTCTTTGTGTTCCTGCCTTCCATTTGCTTCCTTCCCAGGTCTAGGTCCACGCTGAAGACCCTGCTGGCTGGAGCAATAGGATAAAAGGGTATATCATTAAATCTACTTTTAAACCAAAAAGCAACTACTATTCTCAAATATTTTACATTGGTATGATTTATTTCAAATTGATATAAATTTGAGATTATTTTTGTAATACTGTATATGTTTCTACTTTTGTTTAAAATATTTTTTAATATTAATACAAATTTAAGGCCATTTTTATTAGAACTTATTGTATATACACTTTTACTCTTGTTTAAGGTATTGTACCTAGGCATCTCATTTAACAATGTAATAAAATTTCTAGTCCTTAAAAGTTATTATAAACTTTTTAAGATAATAAGAAACACAGGTTAGTCACCTATCACAGTCAAATTTTAAGTCATATCAGGTGTGTTTTCAAAGTCAAACAAATAAATTTTAGATAGACAGGTATATTGTATGAAGTTTTTGGGCAGTTATAAGAACACTCACAGGGCTGGAGAGATGGCTCAGAGGTTAAGAGCACTGACTGTTCTTCCAGAAGACCTGAGTTCAAGTCCCAGCAAAACCACATGGTGGCTCACAACCATCTATGATGAGGTCTGGCGCCCTCTTCTGTAAAACTGTATGCATAATAAATAAATAAAATCTTTAAAAAAAAAAAAAAAAGAACACTCACAATTTAAAGCTTAAGACAATTTTTAAAGAGTAAATGGTCTCATGAGAAATGATTTGATCTGCCCCCCCCAACAAAAAACACTAGCCATGTCCATCGAGGTACAAATTCTCTAAGGCCACTAACACTTCCTTAAATAACATCTAAATCCTACTACACAGGTGATCTTCAAACACTTCAGAGATCAACAGATTATCACATTTAAGAGTACTTAATGTAAGGATTTTGATGAAAATGAGACATGTCTGTTCTTGAAAGCATCAATCAACTTCAGAGAAAATGATGGGCATTGAAAAGACTCCATATAGAGTTTGCTTTCTTTGTGGCAAAAGTTAGCCACTGGGGAAGAAACTGCCCTTGCCTCAACTGCTGAAAGTTCGACACAAAAGAAGGTGATTGCTGAATTTTGCCAAGACAAAGTAGGACAACCCTTCAAAATTCCCTGCACTTCAAAAATATCTGTCAGATGTCAGGCCTATAGACCAGAGACTGATGCCCTGATGTTACAGAAAAATCAAGGGTGACTGTCCAGGCAGCCAGATGTCCCTCTCATTAGGTAACATTTGATCCTTCTTGGATCTTTGATGGAGTAGGAGACTAAAAATTTAGACTTAAAGTTTTTGTAGTTATGATAAAAATGTAAATTAGATATGAAACTTTTGAATTAAAAGGATAAAATAGATAATAGCATATTTTCTCTGATTTTACCAAATACAAATGAACTAGACATTTTACAGTAATTTTTATTTGATAACTGTTTAGTTGTATGTAATTTTACTATTTTAAAGTCAAAACCTTCCTTTTATTTGGAAAAAGTGAAAAATTCTGTGAAATAATCCTTCTGAACACTGTGTAAAGTATGCTGTGATTGATTTAATAAACAGCTGACTGGCCAAGAGCTGGACAGGATAAACTTAGGAGGAAAAACTAAACTAAGAGCACTGGAAAGTGGAAAGGCAGAGACAGGGGAGTCACCAGCAAGACACAGAGAAAGCAGAACATGTATAAAATGAGGAATAAGCCATGAGCCATGTGGTAGAGCTTAGATAAGAAATATGAGCAAATTTAAGTTGCAAAAACTAGTCAGTAATAAGCCTGAACTATCAGCTGAGCATTCATAATTAATATTATCTCTGCAAGGTTATTTGGAAATTGGCAGGTGGGAAAGAAAAGTCTACCTACAGCTATGTTGATGTCCATGGGCCTAACAGTTGCAAGGGAGCATGTTGACGTCTATAGACCATGTTGCCACCAGAGTCCATGTTGATGCACCTACCCTACATTGTATCCAAGGACCATGTTGATGTCCATGATCTGTGTTACCACCAAGACCATGTGGATGTTCTTGGTCTGTGCTACCACCTAAAGCCATGTTGAGGTCTGTGCCTGTGCTGCCATGAAGGGCCATGATGGTAGTGTCTGTGGTCTAGAAACCATGTGGAATCCATGCTTCTACTGACTGTAAAGGGCAGAGAAGTTTCCTCTGGAGTGGCATTGATTGATGACTGCAGACCCACAGCTGAGAATAAGAGACATAGAAAGCTTCTGTGGCAACCTCTTCCACATCCCCGCAAAAGAAACAGTCTAGTGAAGAAGCCATTGAAGAGCACGCTTAAAAATTGTGATGCTGGGCCTGAAGGGCTTTGGAGAGCCACCAAAAGGAATAGGGGTGGCTGGAGGGCTGGTCAGGAAGTGTACCTGGGCGACATACAAAACGAAGTCATACGGAAGCACCTTCTGCTTGATGGAAATGGTGCAGGGGATGATCTCAGAATTAACCTCCTCATGAAAAGTTTCATTAAATGGTGCAACTCTGGATCCCAAGAGGAGGGATATAGCCAGTACCAACGTATGCTGAGCACTCTATCTCAGTGTGAATTTTCAATGAGCAAAACTTCACTGGTATATGATATAAATCTCAGAAAAATGGAAAATTATGAAAAAACATACAAAGAAATAGAATGTAGTATTGCAATAGCATATGAAAAATTGCTAAGTGCAAAAAAGCAAATTCTTCAAGTAAAAAGAATACAAAAAAAATCAACAAGAATATGATGCTTTGGTGAAAGTGATTCAGCATCATCCAGACAGGCATGAGACTTTAAAGGAGCTAGAGGTGCAGAACAAAGAATTAGAGCATCTCTCACATGTTAAAGAAAGTGTAGAAGATAAGCTGGAATTGAGACAGAAATAATTCCACATTCTTCTGAGTACCATCCACAAACTTCAACAAACACTGGAGAATGATGACAGACTGTCAGAAGTTGTCAAAGCTCAGGGAGGTACCGTGGAAGCAGACCCTAAGCCATAGATGGACCACCATCTCCATCGCAGGGACAGGAAAAATCAACCTATATGGGATACTTCAACTTTAGCAGTGAAATGCTCTGCTTTTAAATATTAATTCATGTCTCACTCATATTTCTTCACACAAAGGAAATGTATTTGGTGTGCATGTATTTTCTGGATGCATTTTTGTCTTTAAAGGTAAAATTCAATATCTGAAAATATTTAATAAAATGTCTCAAGTGGGAAAACAGTTGTGATACTGAAGTGTAGCTCTTCAAAGCTGATTATCTCTGTCAGAGGTGAGAGTGGAGGAAAAACTCAGTTTCTCTTAAAGGTCTGGCCACTGGGAATTTGATCATGTTCCAGTGAGTTTATGGGCAACAGAAAATGGTCCAGGTATTTTGGATTTTCTTTCCCTTCCCTTTCTTTCTTCATCTTATGTTTTTCACAGCAGATGTCACAGGGGTTGGGGGTAGACCTGAGGGAACTGGGAAGTGAATATTATCAGGGTGCATTATGTGAAATTTCCAAATAAACAATTAAAATACTATGCTGAAATAAGTGGCATTATTTAGGCTTCAGGGATCCTAGAGGCGATGGGATAAGTTATGTCATGCATAGTAGGAACATAAAAGAAGTTTGAGATGATCACCAGGACATTGGGATCCAGGGTACTCTCTATATTACCTCACATAAAAACACTGGTCTCAGCAACTCTTTCAGGAAAGACAGGATACTCTTGATTTTCAGAAGCAAAAAATACCATTTCTGGTGGGGAAGAAGAGAAAAGAGAAGAGGGGAGCATTGGAAGCACTATACCCAGACAAGCACCACTGCTCAGAATTTCATGCAAACGTAGGAAAATGGAAATGGCAGACATGTAAGGATTATAGCTCTATTCCCCCACAGCTTGATGCACATAGGGAAAAACAAATGAACAAACAAAACTACTTTAGTCTCCTTCAATTGTCTCTCTGACAATTTTTTTTTTATTTTGCTCAGCCTTTGGGCTCCGGCATGTCTCCAATGTAATGTGACACTACATTGTGGTTAATCTCATGGTATTTAGTCTCCTGGGTCTTACTAAAATAAAGAGGTGTAAACAATTCTCAGTAACAGTCTTTACTGAAAATTCCTCAGTTTACCAATAAAAACCACAGAATAGCAGAAGGGATTAAAGAACAAGTTCTAATTGTCTGTTGTTCACAAGAAACATACCTCATTTGCAAAGGCACATATAGACTGAAGGTCAGAGGAGTCAAGCAAATAGAAACTGGCATGGCTGGTCTGAAATTGACAAAGTGAATTTCAAAACAAAACTAATCAGAAAGTTAGATCCACCATATATCACAGTAAAAACATATCCTAAAGAAGATATAACAATTATATATGCACAAAAAGTTGAAGCTTCCAATTTTATGAAACAAGTACTAACAAATATAAAAATGACAGACTCTTCCTAATACAATATTATTGGGTGGTTTCAACACCCTGTTTTCATCTCTAGATAATAAATTCAAACTAAAAAAATTTAAAAAAGAATCCTCAGAGCTAAAATACACCAAATAAGGATCAAATAGACTTACTAGATACAATATTCTATGCAAATGTTACATAATGCATGATCTTTTCAGCATTACATGAAACTTTCTCTAAAAGAGACAATATTCTTGGCACAAATCAAGTCTTATTAAACCAAAAATAATCATAATAATATCGATTGTATTTTTGTATTTTCTCAGATCACCACAGTGCAACCAAACTAGAAATCAATACCAAGAGAAACTATAGATGCCATATATGTCTTGAACTCTGAATATTCTTGAATAAAGAGTAATTCTCCATGAAAGCCACAGAAGAAATTATAATATTTTTATTCAAATGAAAATGAACACAAGTAAAAGAACTTTCAGGACATATCTCTGCATGCTTCCATTAAAAAATGGGATATATGTCATATAATCTACTGATATAACTTAAGGTCATACAATAACAAAAGTAAGCAAAACCTCCATGTGGTGGGAGGCAAAATATAATAAAGATCAGGGCAGAAATTAATAACACCTAAATTTAATCAAATAAAATGTGACTCCTTTGGAAAGGTAGGTAACAGCAAACCTCTACCCAAACAAAGTAAAGACTCAAGTTATTTAAAGTTATATATGAATGGAAAGATGGTCCAACTAATTCAAAGGAAATCCAGAGGTTTGTTAGAGAATTTTCTGAAAACTCATTTGTAAAAGAATTAGGAAATACAGAGGAAATGGATGGATTCTTAGACACATATCACTTGCCAAAATTGAATTTTGAGCTGTGCCCTAGTCTCTTTCTTGCCAGAGAAGGAAAGCCCTTTCTGCCACTGGATGGCACAGCAAGGTTGCCCTTATCAGATTCTAGCACTTTGGCATTGGGATTCTATCCTCCAGTCTGAAATATATATATATTTTATGTTACTCTGTGTTAGGCTGTTTTATGTCATAGTGACATAAAACAGAATAAGACAATCATGTCTTAGCAGGAATGTGGAACCACCAAACCTACATGAAAAAATCTAGTTCTGCTTTTTGCATCTTGGGACCAACAGGAGATATAATAAGTAAAAACAGCCACAAGATGCTTGGACATCTTCAAAGTCATGGGAATAATGATGTGATTCATGCCAAGAAGTGAAATCTAAAGTGTCTAGGGCACAGCTCAGAGGTAGAGTGCTTAACCAGCGTGCATGAGACAATGTGATATGAACTCTTGTGCCACAAAACAAGTAATGAGTAAATAAAGATTAAAAAATAATAAGAAAGAGCAAAATTTATTCTTAAGGAAAACCTATACATCTGATAACTAATCCAGTGCTGGAGCAATAAGCTTTAATCTTATTTATGACTGAGTCACCGCTTTTTAGGGCTGAGTCATCCCACATGTTGCATAGGGAATATGTTTCCAATATATTTTAGAGGACATGTTCAAGCCATACTTGTGTGCAGTAGTCTGCTCAAGGCCCTAATTCATGTCTTTCCTGACTACATTTCTATAATTACAAAAGTCTTTACTTGTTCCTGCATATAATGAAAATTCTGAAGTTCCTAGTCCCATCAAAATTAAAAGTGGGTGAGACTTTAGGCACCATCCATTCTGAGGCAAATTCTTCTCTAGCTGAGAGCCCATTACATCAAAACAAGTTACACATTTTAAAAACACAGTGACAGGATTGGCATAAACCAGTTATTTTTTTCAGTGTAAGACTGATAATACGATAATCTCCAGGTGCACTTGCCTTCTGTAAACAATCTAATTTCATCCTTCTTTATGGCTAAATGAAACTCTACTGTGTATATACCATATTTTCTTTATTTTTTCATCTGTTTATTCTGATTACATCTTTGGGTCTTGTTAATGAATATGTTCATATTTTGCCAGTTTAAGAGGGTATAAAAGCCATGTATAAGGCTTTAGAAAAGTATGCTCTGTATATTCATTAAACTTCCATTTTATAAAAAAAATAAATTGAATTTTGAAGATGCAAACTACTTAAGATTTATAATAAGTAGCAAGTGATTGAAGCATTAATTCAAAAAACAAACAAACAAACAAAAAAGCCTTTACAAAGAAAAGCTTAGGACTGATTTGACATATTCAATGCCAAATTCTACCAAACCTTTAAGGGAAATTTAACATCAATACTTCTCAAATTTTTCCATACAGTATATAAGGAAGGGACTCTACCAAACCCATTTGCAAAGTCATTCTTGTCCTAATACCAAAGTCAGATAAGGAGTCAGCAAAGAACACTGCAGATCACATTCCATGATGAAATAATTGAAAATTTTTACAATAAAATATTTGCAAGTCAAATTTAAAACCATGATAAGATCATACACTATGATTAATTTGATTTAATCCCAGGGATGAAAGATTGGTTCACCATAGGTAGTTCAATAAATGCACAGCACACAACAGACTTAAGCACAGAAATCACGTCATCATCATCACGATCATCTCAAAAGATAGAGAAGAGACTTTAATAAAAATCATTTCTTCATGATAAAGGCCATGAAGAAAGTATGAATGGAAAGAGTATGTCTCATTGTAATAAATGCTATAGATGACAAACTATAGCAAATATTATCCTAGATGTGAAAAATTGAAAACATTTCCTGTGAAATTACTCTCGCTTCTCTTACTCAAACAAGTGCTCAAAACTTAGCTTGAGAAATCCAACAAGAGCAGAATGAAAAAGAATACAAATGAGACAGAATGCAAACTATTCCTCTCAGCAGACAGCATGATCCTGTATCTTAAAATACCATGAAGACTCCACCAGAAGACTCTTAGACCTAAACAACTTTAAGAAAAGTATCAGTATACAAAGTTAATATACAAAACAGTAGCTTTTCCATATATCAATAATGAACTTGCTAAGAAAGAAACTGCATTTACAGTGGCTTTAAAAAGAGCTAGGTAAAAACCTGACAAAAGAGATAAAAGGACTCTGCAATGACAATTTTTAAGACAATGACCAAAGAAATAGAAGAAGACACCGGTGTCAGCCATTGTTGACCATGGTATAAAACTCCTCTCCATTTGGGCCGAACAATGACAATTCCTAAAACTATAGTAATTGGGTTTCCAGATCTAAAGTAACTTTCTTTTCTAGACCTTACACTCCGTTCTCTACTGAAGCCTAGTAATGGCTGCCAGGAAAGGTATTTATCAATGTCTTACATTCTCTACGTTACCACTAACTTTATTAGCACAGCTATCCCCTTCACACACAATGGCCAACTGCATTTCAACCCTCATCCTCTTTTCTCTATTTCCTCCTTTTCCTGTCCAATAACTGCCCCAGCCTGTATGAAGATAGAAATTTTCTGATTTCTTGAACTAGAGAACCTTAAGTAGAAAGTGATCTTCAGAATATCTATTAATTCATCTATACCCTTACAAAGACGATTGAACATCCTACCATCCCATTTAAGAGCCTTCATTTCTCCTCTTCTCACCTCACCTTTGGTCAGGTGGATCACTGGTACCACGGTCAGGAATGAACTCAGAATCCTTTAGTTTAAGTTCCCATTTGTTGGCAAAGAAATTGAGACTCAGCAAGCTCTAGGAGCCACCCTGGGCCAGCAGAGACCACACCTCTAAATCCCACTCCAGGACTTGTCATCTCTCCAAGATGCTCCTTCAGAAGTGATTTCTTCATTTTCTCTGTTTCTACACTGGGGCTAGTTTTCTCATCAGCATTGTTAATATACTTTGGTGTATGCCTGGTGTACCATGGGCTAATGGCTTTTCTCAACAGCACCTTCCTTTGATCCACTTTCCTTTTAAAGAGTAGGAATTCTACTCCTACTCTTGGCTCTCCTCCAAGGACTCTTGGGATAGTTAATCCAGTAGGGTACACAGAAAATGGCATCCAATCCGTGAATTAAGCTTGCTAGCATGTAGAATGAAGGGCAGCCTGATAATAAACACCAATGATTGTACTGAATAGTCTCCTATATAAGGGTCTGAAAATAGATGAGGTGATGCCAGCCTTTGCCTCCTTGAAGAAGCTTAGACATGAACTGGGTTGGGAAAGTAGAAGGAAATGAATAGCATTGGTACATGCCAATACAAAAAAAAAAAGTTTTCTCTCATTTGTAGATGTTAGCTTTGAATCTTTAGATCTCTGTGTCTCTTGCCTGTTAGAGACTATCCTCAGAGCATAGTCAGGTGGCCTCTTCTACAATCACTTCATGTTACAGATTTATTTTTTTCCATTCTTATTGCAGAAGATTCTTTGTCTTCTCAGGGCTTACCTGCCTAAGTCAGGAGACCACTGAAGCTGGTCTTCCATGTGATTACCTCTCTTCCCTGGTTGAGAACTTGGCTACATCAGCTCAATTCCTTTTGTCATATAATGTAAACTTTGTGGGAGTGACAGTCCACCTTATTTAAAGGCTCCACTCAAGGAAGAGGTCATGCAAAGAATGTATACTGTAGGACAGAATTCTTTGAACCCTCTTTAGAATTCTGCCTATCACAATGCATATGGATCTCAGCCTCCCTTTAAATCTATGCAATTCTCTATGTCATGGATCAGAACTGAATTAATAAAACAACTAATTGAAATGAGTTTTCCCAGCTTTAAATGTGTCTAGTTTGTATCAGTTTATATTGAAATTCTATGGCACAACCTGTAATTAAGCATAGATCTCCATAAAGAAAAGGTAGTTTATAACAATGATTTGTCAATACAACTGACATTTTTAGGAAGTGAAATTATATAAAGCCAGTATAATGACTAATTCTGTCTCCAAGATAGCCTATTCACCAAGTATTTATGGGTTAACAACTCTTGTGTGAACTGAACAACCTCCAAGATTTTTATGGGTTACAAAGCTAGACATCTTTTTCTCAAGAAACTCACAACATAGTGTGAGAGAAAGCTATAAAACATATGAAAGATAATTATACAATACAAGACAGGATAGTCTCCAACTAACCCAAGTGATGCAGAAACTTTGGAGTTAGAGATCAAGGTTGGCCGAAGTAAAAATGGGAGTTAGGTCAGTTTTGAGAGTGTTACAGCATGCTCGCTCTGAATACTGAGTCAGAGGAGAGTAACTTCATCTATTAGAAAAGAGTTCTGAAAGTCTTTGGTCTGTGACAGGGAGCCATGAAAGCTATACATAAGGAGCCTGAATGTTGACAATAGCTGAAAGATAGATAAGGAAAATGATGGTGTTCTTCTAGGAAGCTGAGATGATGAAGGCTTGGATCACATGTTAGTATTAGCAGTAAAATGAAGAACCACTAACACACACTTTAAATAGGAATAGGAGTTGATCTAGGTTGTGACCTAAAAAGGAGATTAAAACAGATTTGAAATCTATATTTTTAACAAAGTTAAAACTCATAGTTCTTAGTTTCCCTAAACGGTGGTAGAGATTGGTAGCTGCATTTCAAAATTCAATACCATTTCCTTTCTGGCAAAAAAGCTGGATGACATTTTTCTGCTTTAGTAGAAATTACATGTAGCCAATACACCTGGACCCAGTGCCCAGCTTTCAACCTGTGTGCCATGTGCCATGACCATATATGGATGGGATCAAGTAACTGAAGCAGAGTTTTCAAAGAAATTGACAATAGTAGAAGGTTTATAGATGAACAGCAACCTTTGGTCTTTGCTGGAGCACTATCAGTGTTACATTCTGGGATGTCACTGAAGCCTTGGGTATGAACAGGCCTGGGTATTTTGCACTATGTGGCATCACATGTGGCATCACATAACAAAAACATATGCTTCCTGAAATATACTACCTCATACTACATATGAATGTGATCATATTTATGTATAAATAATAAAAGAATCTGTTCATAGCTCAGAAAATAGCGAAGACATCCAGAGTCTAGAGGAAGAGCTGGGATTAGAGGCCCTTCAGGCAGCCAGGTGGCAACCTGGCCTGCACATCAACAGTGCATATGGAAACTGCCTGATCCTCCAGCCCAGGCCTCACCAGGACTTGCTCCAGGCCTTTAGCACCACATTCCACTTAGGTGGTATATTAGTTAACTTTTTAAACTACTTTAACAAAGTATCTAACGAAAGCAATTTAAGGGAGGAAATGTTTATTTGGGTTTGCTTTGGTGGTCCAGTCCACCATGGCAAAAAAAAGCAAGGGGATAGGAATTTGAACCAGGTGGCCACATTGCTACTGTGGTCATCAAGAAGGGAGGTGAATGCTAGCACACTTCCTCTACAGGATTAAGTTTGAGACCCTGGACCACAGAATGATGGTGTACATGTCAGGCTTGGGTCTTCCCACCATAGCTAAAACTTTGAAAACACTCTCACAGGCATGTCCAGTGGGTTGATTTCTAGGTGATCCTAAGTTCTGCCATACTGATAATTAAAATCAACCATCAGCACCTAGGAAAATAACTTACTGTGAATGATTGCTTGCCACAACAGCATGAGGACCTGGGTTCAGATCCCCAGTACTCTTATATAAGCCAGATATAGATGCATATACCTGTAACTTTGTATTGAGAGACAGAGGCAAAGCCTGAGAGTTTGGTGGTCAAACAGCCTAATTGAAATAGCATGGTTCCAGTTTATCAAGAGGCTCTGAATCAATAACAAGTCAGGGAAAACATCCATGCCCTGCTCTGGCCACCATATGCACATACAGAGGTGATACACACATGTTTTCATGTGTGTGCAGCACATACACACTACATGCACACAGAAGAGTAATCACAGAATGACAGGTCCTTAAGCTATAGAAAAGAGTGGTTTATTCAAAGCCATTTGTACATGATACCTAAGTAAGGAACCATAGCAATCAGTCCAGTCAAAAGACTTGTTCAAATTAAGAAAGCAAATAAGTCAAACAAATGATTGATGGATGTTTACAAAACTAGAAAATTATTTGGTGCCCTCCAAAAAGTAATCTTTGGGTTGTGTGAGGGCAGAAGACCTTGACATATAGAAAAATTCTGCCTATTCTCTTTATTATACAAATTACCACCTTTCCCTTCTTCCCATTTTATTGGTATAACTTTCTTCTGACTTTCAGTTAGAACAAAATACCAATAGTGGAAATGACTCAATGATCTTTTTTAATTTCCTAAGCTCTTTCAACCTCGATAGCCCCACTTTAATGCAAATGAAACTTGAGTAGATTGTACATTACATACTGAAAAATAGTTTCAATTAGAAATTTAATTACACTGTCTTGAGGAAATGGAAACGACAGTTTCTTTGAATTTTATACATTATGGAAACCTCCAAAGTGCTATAAATCTGCTAATTGATTTCTGTACCTGCTATGTTTGATTAGGTGTATTTTATTGTCTTCTTGGTTTTAATTAACCCTGGGCTTGTCAAAATGCTTCTAACGACAAAGGGTATATGATGAAGTGTGATAAACTCTATTAACACAGGCAGACTTTTGTCAGTAATTGCTCTCATGCACAAGAGTTATTAGAAATTAGCCCACAGGAAAAAAAGAAGCTATACTTTTGGTAACAATATTTATGATCACCATAAATCTGAGAATCAGCCCCTATGTGCAGATGATAAGCAAATGTGAGTGACCATAGGACCCTATACAGTATCAATCACTCACTAGGTATTATATAAATATTAACAGTGACAAAATAGAAAGAATTATGAAGTCTGAATAATAAAAGCAAAAATTATGACAACATCTCTGTTCACGTTAAGGAAATAGGTCCAGAAAGTGCACAAAAGTAGAAAAGCCAAATTGTTATCATTGAGACTGACCCCAAGGGATCTTCAATAGGTGCTCATGCAATCCATCCAAGACAAATCACTTCAACAAATCCATTCGTTTCCCAGATGATGAGGATATTTTTTCATACTAAAATAATTCTAACCATGAATGTCCTATCAGGGGGCCAATATAGAACTTTCAGTTGACAAAATGAAAAGAAACATTTATATTCTTCTACAAACTGCTCTAGATAGAGAAGAAGGAAAAGTCTTGGTCATTTGTCTGTCATTGCAGCTAACCTGTGTTCTCCTTATAGTCCAGTACCTGCAATGTTTTATGGACTTTTAATTTTGAAAATCCCAGCAGAAGGATGCCTCCAGAAAAAAAAGTAACCATGAGAAATTGTTCTGAAATATTATCATGTCAAAATCCCAAACATCTTAATGTGTGACATGATTAATTACAATCGAGTGACTTTGCCTATGCCTGGGCCTTGAAAGTGGTCTCTCACTTAAAAAGCCACAATATTTGGTATCATGAGATGTGTAACAATCTGGAGGTGAATGGTCATAAGTGCAGCTAGATTCAAAGATAATTAATGAAACTGCAGAAACTTCATTGTGACATGAAAATGGAAGAGTAAACTTTCTGGGTACCTGAGAAGGAGGGAATTAGGGAAAATCATATTGGAAATATAACAGAAAATAGTCCCCACACTCAGGAAGCTGAAACAGGTAGGCCATGTTTTTGAGGTCCACTTGTACTTCCATAGCAAGTTTCAATCCTGCCTGGGCTACATAGCAAGACTATCGCTAGGAAAAGTGATTAAGAGAAAAAAAAAATCAATGGCAGGCAGACAAGTTGAATTTCTGAATGAAAAAAGGGAGTTTTATAAGTTCCTGTCAACTTGATACACATTATTGTGTGCTCTGCATGCCAAGTTCAGAGCAGGTGTACCTGCAGAAATCTTCCAAAATGAGATTTGTCTTTCTGAAGAGTGAATACACAATAAAACTCTAACAGACACCAAGAGCTCCTGGGAGCTGCCATAGCACATGGAATTTCAGCTTAAGGAACATCATCCTTTGAAGCTGAAGTGTGTTGACTGAGGTTTTTGACCCAGACTTTCCGGCCCAGCCCTGGAATTTGGACCCACTCGCAGCCCCACTGCTGCATAGTGCCTAATAATCACACAAAGGCTTGTATTAATTTTATGCTGACTGACCGAGGACCCAGGCTTTTGCTAAGCTAGCTCTCTCTCTTAAACTAACCCATGATTCTTATCTTGTTTAGCCATGTAGGTTGGTACTTTTTCTCAAAGCAGCTAACTTCTTTCCTCTGTGTCTGCTGGCATCTCATCGAGGTGTCTCTGTGGCGTCTCTCTGGCTTTTCTGGCATCCCTGCTGGCTTCTCTTCCTGTTCCCAGAGTTTTCTTAGTCTAGTAGCCCTACCCACACTACCTGTCTGCCTCTAGTCAATCAGCTTTTTATTAAACCAGTAGGAGGAAAAAATATTTGCAATGTACCAGAACCTACTTCCACAGAAGTGGGTGATAGATGTCCTATTTGGGTTAGGCATTACTATCCAGTTCCCATGACCAATACTGACTGCATACCTGAAGTCCCTTTCCATCACCAGCACTGACACCATTCATAGAAGTTCATCTCCATCGCCGACATACATGGAAAGTCCTCTACCTTTTTGTTGTTGTTTGTATAGCTTTCATTTCCTTGTCTTGTTTTAACTAATACTTTAAGCACTATAATGAAAAGGAGTGGAGAGAGTTGGTACTCCTGTCTTATTCCTGACTTTAGAAAAAAATATGTCTTGAGGTTCTATTCATTTAATGATATGCTGGCTATCTGGAGGTGAAAAGAACAGTAGTATATAGAATCAGTCAAACCTCTTCGGATCCCACTCCACCTAGTGGAACACCTGACTCACTCTTGAGGGAGCGGGGACAAAACTGGATCTGCCAGGAGTAGAGACTGAACTAAGCAATATTGGGTCAGTGGGACCATAGGACTGTCTGCTCCCTGCCCAGGGAGGGGATGGGGAGTTGTGGAGAAGAAAAAATGATCTGATGTGGCGGGAGGGGGAAGGGACCTTGAATAAGGATATACAGGGATGGAAAGCGTGACTTCTTTGTTCATAATAATAATAAAAATCTCTAAATGATTTGGTTTACAGTGCCTTTAAAAATATGTGTAAGCTTAAGAGAGGAAAGAAAAGGGGGAAAGGATAGAGAAATTCCTTTAAATGCTACTAAGTTAAAGGAACACAAAGGTATATTGACTTTGAAATTTGGGTCTAAGGATATGTTGCTTTGGAAAAGAGGTTCTGCTTTTGTTTACACAGAAGATGAGAACCTGTGGATTGCTTCCAGGCTAATATGGTTTGATCAAGAAAAACCCCCTAAAAAATCTCTGACGGGAAAAGATGACTACATCAGCTTCAAAGCTGCCAACTAAGATGATCCAGCCTCAGGATCCCCATAAGATTGCCAGAGCTAGTGAACAGCAGAAAATAGTACTGAAAAGCAATGCCCAAATTCTCAAAATATTGGTTATATGTGTTTACGTTTATTTTATTTTTTTTAAACTTTATTTATTTATTTATTTGCCTTGGTGTTTTGCCTGGAACTGGAACTACAGACAGTTGGTAGCTGCCATGTGGGTGCTGGGAATCGAACCCCGGTCCTCTGGAAGAGCAGATGGTGCTCTTAACCTCTGAGCCATCTCTCAGTGTTTACTTTTATTATAAATGGTTAATTGTCAGAGTAAATCTCTTTCTAAGAAAAAAGTGGAGATATGATATAAAAATAATTTTAAAAGATAGATTATTAAATCTATTTTAATTTAAAAAACAGCTGTTAATCTCTAAATACTTATATTGATATGGACTTTGATTTATTGATACAAATTTAAGGTTAGTTTTGTTATATTGTATGTATATTTCTACTCTTGTTTAAGATATTATGTTTCAAAGAAAATATAGGTGTAGCTATCTTATTTGTATTTCTTCCCTTGATAAGCCATGCCTATCATTCTTATCCTCTGTATAGTTATTGTTAACTCTTCCACATTTTAAATTCTTTTTACTGTGTTTTTTTCTTTTGATAAATACAAAATAAAGAAGGAAGAAAAAAAAGATATTATGTTTATGCAATTCCTTTAAAATTGTAATGTATAATTAAGAAATGCAGATTGTTTGTCAAAAAAAAAGAATAAGTCAAACTAAAAGTTGGTTCTTTTTAAAAAAAAAAAAAAAGAGCAGATAACAAATAATTGGCAAACCTCTAGTTCAAAAACAAAACAAAACAAAACAAAGCAAAAGATGTACTTCAACAGAAGTATCCAGAAAAAGAATGTAGGAAATGTGAAAGACCAAGAAAAAACATAAAGTAAGTTACATACTATAATCTTTATCATTTTATATTTATATATTGACTTCTTTTGTCGTCTCAAAATAAACAGACCCCAGTATTAATATTATCTTTTCCATATCAAATTTTTAAAATATTTATTTTTTTACATATGGGGGTGGCACTGAATCCTATGAATCAGGGGCTACAAGCAGTTGTGAGCTGTTCAACATGGGGCTGAGAAACAAATTCTTGCACTTGGAATGAGCACCAAGCACTCTCAGCTGCCAAGCCAGTTGCTCCAACTCCAGCTGCTCCTTATTGGTTTGAAACACCAGGTTTATCATACAATAAATCTTAATATTTTATGAAGTTGTTTATGGTCTGACACTGATCTGTTTGCTTATTTATGAGCTGGTAAAAATATTCATTTTTGAGAAAATATTTTCTAGAGGATTCCAACCCACTGGCTGATAATCATACTATGAAACATAAACAATAAATTACAGAATATTGATATTATTAAATACACTTCAGCTTTGGGAAGCCAGATGGTCTTCTCCACCAGAGAACTCTTGTATAGATGCCTGTAAGAAAGCAGATTCTTTCACTGTTAGCATGGCAACCACCTGCCTTGTCTTTGAAACTGTTATTAAATGCAGGAGCAGTTGATCTTATGAGAAATCTTCATACTTCCATGTTCATTGACCTAGTTTGGAGCCGAGCAAATTGTGGATCAGCTTTAAAAAAAAACCTGGTGACTCAGGGGCATTTTAAAATACTGGTGCCAGGTGCTACATCCCAGAAAAGGCACAGCTCAGCATTTCCAGGCTATTCCAGCTCTTCCCCAGGCTGAAGCTAGCAGTTCTGTCCGTCTGTCCCCAAGGTAGCCTGAAATCCCACCAGAAAGAAAAGTCTTGCTAATTTAATTTCAATTTGCTTTAGAGTGCATATACACACATTTTAGTAAGTGCCATCAAGAAATCGCCTGCTAACCTAGTAACTCTTTTGTTGTGCAAATATATTTGGACATCATCTCTTTCTGTTTTCAAGGAGATAAAGGTGTACCCCTCATAGTTAAAATGCATGTAAATGAGAAAATTTCTCATTTATAAATACAACTAGAACTATTTATGTTTTGACCAAGGATTCAGAGTCTCTTTCAAAGAAGAACAGGTACAATTTGGCATTCAAAAAATTTTAAAACTTTAGAACTGGACCAAAATAGAGAGGAATATTTTTTTTTGCTTATGAGAACTGGAAATCAAACCCAGTTCCTTGAACAAGGTAGGCAAATGTTCTACTACTGAGTCACACCCTCATCCCAGAGTAATCCAAAAGCAGAGAATAAGGTGCTTCTTTTGTAGTTAACAGTTGAAATTATATCTGTAGTTCATTTCTGGTCATTTCATGTCTCCTTCACACACCTTTGTGGATATCCTGAAGGAAGAGTTGGATTAGCCCCAAACTATTTTTAGTCAATGGAAGAAGGGAATGTCCAGCGTACTTTTGGCCAAATTCTAGTTCTACAAAGGCTGATTGCACAGGGCTGTGCTCTTCTGTCTCAGGTATCAGGGAGTTTAGTCTTTTGAGGAGTGGTAAAAATCAGTGCTTGTTTTAAATCACTGTTATGCACAATGGTCGCGACCCCAGTTGTTCACACCCTCAGCTGATTTTGAGAAAAGTAATTTGACAAAATAAAATGATTAGATGTATTTAGGCTGGTTCTTTATAATATCTACTTAGGGGGTAGGAGAATCCTATTACATGTTACAGTCAGACAGAGACTTCATCCACTAAGATACTGATTTGAACATGACAGTAAAGAATTCAGTTTATATAGGTTTTCAGGGCTGACCATTTGATATGGGATAAGTAATTGGCATGCTCCTTCCTGGGCAAGACTGCTTCTCTCACTCTCACTATTCCTTGGTTGTCTATAGTTGTTTATCTAGGGTCCAGACCTCATGAGCATTCCTCTGTCCACATCAGCATGTCTGTTGGTGTTGTCCTTGTTCACACACACACACATACACAAACACAAAAGTAGCAGCAACAACAGTAATTAAAGAAAAAGAGATTGTGAATTTAAAAGGGAGCAAGAGAAAAGAGAAGGGAGAGATGACGTAATTATTAGACATACTAGGTTAAAACTAGGAGAGGTTTGCAGTCTCATGGGCCATACAGATGAACTTCTATAAAGGTAACCTCTGAATGCAGATATAGTAAAGCAAAATAAAATCACAAAATTAAAATAATTGAAAACTTGCAGCATGGTCATCTAAACATAAAAGCCAGACTCTGGAGCCTGAGTTCCCTATGTGTAGTCATGAGCAAGATATTTAAGTCTTCCAGCCATCCAACAGTATGAAACTTGCCTTGAAAACTTGTTGAAGGCATTGGTAGTACATAGTGCTAATATATAGAATATACTAATGCACTTTTAAACAAAAAGAAAAATTAAAATTCTGCATAAAAAGACCATTGACTCAAGAGTAAAAGCAAACAAATCATTCCAATTTGACTTCCATGAATAAAAATCAAAATGAGATAAATTTCTTGATCATCAACTTTATAATTTATTCATAAATAATAATTAATTAACGATGGAAAGATAGTGTGGAAATGAACCATCTTTGACAACATATAGTCTTTCTGAGGAAAAAAAAAGTCAGCATTTATCAAAGGCCTTCAAAATGTTGACCTGGACTTTTGCCCAGTAATTATACTTCAGGTTTTAAAAAGCTTATTAAGCTATATTTCTCTGTAAAGAAAAATATTTTTATAAACAATTCTGGTGGTTTTTAAAAAGGTAGTTTTGTGCTATATCAATAGTTTGACTTATGATAAAGTTATGAAGAACGTTCATCAATAATTCTTTAAATACTTTGTCCATGATCAAATTATTAAAGAGGAAATAAAAAATAAACTTATGACTGATAGAATCTCTACTAATGAAAACACATGTTATCAGTAAGTTAGTTATGTATTGCAAAAAATTGCTAAAATGTATTAACTTAAAGTAACTATTTGCTAATCTCATAATTCCACAGGCAAAGCTAGGTTGGCCTTAACCGGGCAGGCTTTCTCATTTGGTTGTATCCAGTCAGGCTTACAAGCGACTCTGGTTAGCTGCAATGATTAAGCATAGCTTTGGTTTTTATAACTTATCTGTTGTCTACTTGCTCTTAAACTCAGTATCAGGCAAGTCTGGGGTTGTTCCTTGCTTATCTGTTATCTACTTGCTCTTAAACTCAGTATCAGGCAAGTCTGGGGTTGTTCCTTGTTATACCATCAGCAAAGAGAGAAAGACAAGGGGCCAACAGGCTCAAAAGTGCTACCCAGGCATCACACTAGTCTGTTTTCTGAATTGATTCATAAAACAAACTCATACTAAATGGAAGGAACACACACACACACACACACACACACACACACACACACACACACACACACACCTTACTAACTCAGAGCTGGATAATTTTGAAGGGACTGTCTTTTATATGGTCTAACAGTACTGTTAGGATCGTGTGGACATTGGTGCCAGAGGGGAGCTTACTTTTAGCTGAAGCGAAAACTGCAGGCAAATTAAGGCATAATAATAAAAAGCTGGCAGTCTTGTTTCTCTGCTACCCCAGTGTTCTCATCCCTATTTTCAAGAAGGAGAAGCTGAGTAAGTGTTGTGCTACGAAAGCTTTCAGAGTGAGACTGATCAGCTCCTGATGACTATATTGGGGGTTGTAAAATAGCAATATAACTGTCACAGTTGCTCTTGTCTGTGTTTTCCAATAAGGTGCTTAATTAAAATGAATGCCTAGATATGTAAATTCCTAGGTTCTATCAATCAGCTGGTTGTTTCTGACTTATCAAAGGTCCCCTTTGTCCCAAGATGATTCTAGTGTAGAATCAACTTTGTGGCTCCCAACTCAAGAAAGGTAGCCAATTTGAGTTTACAGCTTCATCTGGAGGAGCTTGTGTCAAAAAGATAAAGAAACATGGAATCACAGCCATCTGCCAGGTGGATGGAGATGGGAAGGAAAGAGATCAAGGGTGGGAATCCAGTCACCAGCTTAGAGGTGGGCTTTGTCCTCTCTTCCACCAGTTTCTCATCATTCTCCCATAAGAAGCTTCTGCCCCTTCATATTTATGTTGAGTCAATTGCCATGCAAGAAAAGCTGTATGAAGCTGCACTTCCATCCCCAACTGTTTATATAATCATGAGCTAAGACAACTGAAATATTATGAAAGATGTGTGTGTCATCCACAAATTAGATTCTGCTCCATGTCTGTTTCAACTAGTAAGCATCAAGTTAAGTCTTATCAAAAACTGAGCATAGTCTTTCCTTTTTAACTTTCTTTCTTTCTTTCTTTCTTTCCTATCTTTATTTTTATTTTGTTGTTGTTTTAGATAAAGCCTCATGTCACTGGCCTCAAATATAGTAGGTAGTCAAGGTTGGTTGGCTTTGAACTCCTGATCTTCCTGCTTCCACTCCCAGGAGCAGGGATTGCAGGTGTGTCCCGCATGGCCAGCTTATGAAGCTCGTCTTTAGAAGCAGCATGGGATGATGACTAGGCACAGGAGAAGGTAAAGGGATTTGCCAGCAGCAGACAGAGGTATTTCAGAAAGAAGACTCCAAGTTCTCCTGGGCCCCAGATGGAGTCTCTCTTCTCACAAGCCCCAGCATGCTTAGGGTTGGAAAGTCACTAGATGAATGTCATTATCTTCTCAGTGGTTCCATGGAGTTGTGTGTAGTATACCCAGAGAGGAATAAGATGACTTAATTTGCTAATTAACACACTTGGGCTGTCAGCTGCTACCCAATCCAAATGTGGCAGAGCTTCTTTTTATAAAAAAATATTTACAAAAATTAAAGTTTGCTTCCAAGAACATGACTAAGAAAGAACTCCCAATATATCCCTAGAGTGACCATAAATATAGAAATTGGAAAGTCATCTTTAAAACCTTCTAGCTAAGGAGTATTAAACTCGGAGAGGCCAAGAGAGCAATGTCTCTCTTTAGAGGCTGACAGATTTCTCCTCTTCTGTCTAATCCTGTCTGATCTAACCACCTGCTCACACATACTCTAGCTCTCCCTATTATCTGCTTAGGATGATGCTTCTGGGGATCAGAGTGGGGTCCCTATTACTATGTGAAGATCTTCCTTAGAACCCATCAGAAATTGTTCATTGTGTGTTTGCTTTCCTCCCTGAGTGTGTTCCAAGTGTACCCCTCAGGACATCTCTTTCTTCCAGTTCATTCTGCCAAATGTGAGCTAATTACTTCCCACCCTAGGAAGAGCCTCTCTGTTTGTCTGTTTGATGCCACAACTCTGACTTGCTGGATTGCTTCCATGCTCAGGAAACAGTATGGCATTTTGACATTCTCTCAGGGGTGGGAGCTTATTGGAATTGGATTGGAAAATAAATTCCTTGCACAACATTGAAACATTGACTCCCTCTCTCCATTTTTCTTTCTTCCACAAATCATTTCCAAGCATCTATTATGTGCCAGGCACCAGATTTGGCTCCAGGAATAAAAGGCTGAACCAAAGATTTGGCTGCTGTGGAAATTATTTACTTATTCCTCAGTAGCAATATTGTAAGATAAAGGAGTATAGAAAATGTCATGTGATGATGTCACAGGTGATCAGTATAAATTAGCATACAGCCAGCTTCTGGAGAAATTATACCTTAAGCTATAGCATAGTGAGCAAGATTAAAAGAAAAGTGGGTGGGCAATACATGTGTGTGTCTGTGTGTCTATGTGTTGGTGTGTGTGTCTGTATGTGTGTATGTATGTAAACATAAGTACATATACATTTGGTATGTATATATGTATAATGAATGTGTGAATATATTTGTGTGTGCATTTGTACGTGGTATGTATGTATGTGTATGTTTATGTATAGTATGTGTGTTCATGTTTGTGAATGTTTATATGTATCTATATATGTGTGCAGTGGTTAAAATAGGAATGGCTCCCATAGTCTCATGTGTTTGAATGCTGGGCACAGAGGGAGCAGTACTATTAGGAGGTATGGCCTTGTTGAAAGTAGGTGTGGCCTTGGTGGAGGACGTGTATCACTGTGGGAGTGGGCTTTGAGGTCATATATGTTCAAGGTACACCCAGTATGATACACAGTCCCCTTCTGTTAATTGCAGATCAAGATGTAGCACTCTCAGCTCTGTCTCCAGCACCATGTCTGCCGGCACACCTCATGTCCCACCATGATGGTAATGAACTAAACCTCTGAACTGTAAGCCACACAATTAAATGTTTTTCTTTATAAGAGTTGCTATGGTCATGGAGTCTCTTCACAGCAATAAAACCCTAAGACAATGTCTGTGTGTGAGTGTATGTGTGATATATGAATGTGTATATGTGTATATATGTGTTGCACAAATTTTGTTTAGTATTATAATAAAACTTAGAGCTAGATAGTGGGGAAAAACTGAAATATCAGAGAGCCAGGCAACAAACACAGTCAGTTCTTAACCAGGAATCTCCTCAGGCAGAACAGGGTAGGGCCTGTCTCCAGGAGTCCTCAGACTGACTGGGAGAGCAGGCAAAAGGTCAGAACTTCTGCCTTCTCCTGCCTGATGTTTCTTTTTCCACCCAGCTATCTCACCTCCTTGTTTAACATTCCTAGAGCGAGGATTAAAGGTGGATGCCATCACTGCCTGGCTCTGTTGGCCTTGAACTCACAGAGATCCAAAGGATCTCTGCCTCTCAAGTGCTAGGATTAAAGATGTGGGCCATTTTCTGAACTTATGACTTGGCTCTGTCCTCTGGTATTTCAGGCTATTTTTATTAAATATACTACCACATATATGTATATGTACATATCTGTGTCTAGTGTGTATGCATTTGTGCATATATATGTGCATACATGTGTGATGTGTATATGTGTATGCATATGTGTATATATGTATGTGTGTGGTATATATATGTATATATATATATAATGTGGGGGTAATGTGTGCATGTGTGTGAGTATATGTGCATGTGGTAATGTACGCATGTGTGTATATATGTTTATATGTTCATATGTGCTTGTGCACATACATACATGTATGTATGTATGTGCATATATATATGTGTGTGTATGTCTGTGTACAGATAAAATGACATATACAAAGACTGTAAAAAAGAAAGAACATAGGTGGGTTTTTTTGGGGGGTTTTTTGTCGAAATGCCCGTAGCATAAAGGAGCCTTCATCTGGTTCACAAATACACTGGGGTGCTAGCTCTATGCCAGCACATCTTCAGAGTCTAGGGACAGAGCTTGGAATATGACATACATGAGAGGAGCTTATTTCTAGTGGAGAAATATGACAGAAAACAGCAGCACTAAGATAATCTGAGTTGTTGATTGGGGTGTTAAAACCAGAGTAATGGAATAGGGACTGAGTGCAGAGTCTGAGCAGGGCTGCTCAGCTTGTCTGGTCAAGAAGCTTGAGATGGCTCAGAGGTTAAGAGCACTGTCTGCTCTTTCAGAGGTCCTGAGTTCAATTCCCAGCAAACGCATGGTGGCTCACAACCATCTATGATGACATCTGGTGCCTTCTTCTGTATATTGTATACATAATAAATAAATCTTTTTAAAATATATATTTATTATTTGATTTTTTTTCATTGTGCACCCCATCAAACTCAGTTATAAGCCTTCTCAGAATCTTACCCACTCTTATGATCTCCCCACTTACAAAAATGCCCGTTCATGCTGCTCATTTACTTATTAGAGCACAATTAAATTCCCTATGTCCAGACCCCCAAAGAAAACAAGTCTTTCCTCACACCCCTGCCAGAAGCCATCAATGCAGGAGTTAGGGACTGTGTCATTTAGCTATGTTCTAGCCTTGAGCTTTCGTATACAATGACATCTTTTTTTTTCTTTCTTTTTTTTTTTTTTTCCCAAGTCCACTACTGAGTAAATTCCCTGCTTCTTTTTCTGGGATTGTGTTATCTTGCTCGGGAGGATATTCTCCAAATCCATCCATTTGCCTGAAAATTTTAAAATATCATTATTTTCTTACTGATGAGTAGTTCTCCATTGTGGAAATGTACCACAATTTGTTAATCCATTCTTCAGTTGAGGGGCATCTAGGTTGTTTCCAGGTTCTTGCTATTACAAATAATGCTGCTATGAACATAGTTCAGCTAATTAATACCTTTGGAGTGTGAATGTGCATCTTTAGGGTATACACCCAGAAGTGGTATTGCTGGGTCCTTGGGAAGATTGATTCTCAATTTTCTGAGAAACTGCCATACTGCATTTCAAAGTGGCTGAACAAGCTTACACTCCCACCAACAATGGAGTAGTGTTCCCCTTGATCCGCATCCTCTCCAACATAGGATGTCATCTGTGCCTTTTATCTTAGCCAATCTAACAGGTGTTAGGTGGTATCTCAAAGTTGTTTTGATTTGCATTTCTCTGATGGGCAAAGATGATGAGCACTTTTTCAGGTGCCTTTCAGCCATTTGTAGTTCCTCTGCTGAGAATTCCCTTTTTAGATCTGAACACCATGTTTTGATTGGGTTATTCAAGGTTTTGGGCTCTAGATTCTTAAGCTCTTTATATATCTTAGAGATCAGTCCTCTATCACTTGTAGGGTTGGTGAAAATCTTTTCCCATTCTGTAGGCTGTCATTTTGTCCTATTGACAGTGTCCTTGGCTTTACAAAAGCTTCCTAGCTTCAGGAGATTCCACTTATTGATTGTTAGTCTTAGTGTCTGTGCCACTGATGTTATATTTGGGAAGTGGTCACCTGTGCCAATTCGTAGAAGTGTATTTCTCACTTTCTTTTCTATCAAGTTCAAAGTGGCTGGGTTTATGTTGAGGTCTTTGATCCACTTGGATTAGAGTTTTGTGCAGGGTGACAGACTCAGATCTATTTGCATTTTTCTACACACTTCCATCCAGCTATGCCAACACCATTTGTTAAATATACTATCTTTTTTCCATTGAATGTTTTGGGCCTCTTTGTCAAAGATCAGGTGTTCATAGGTTTTTGGGTTAATGTCTGGATCCTCAATTCTATTCCATTGATCCACAAGTCTGTTTTTATGCCAGTACCAGGCTG
>PVIH01013330.1:0-41677 GCA_004025045.1 Sigmodon hispidus
GGAACTGGGCTGCTTCTGGGTCCTGGGCACAAGGCAAATCTCCACATGTTTGGGCCTGCACTTTTCCAAGTAGTAGATGTGGGCCCTTTAAGGTCACTCTTGAGGCCTCTGGGTTTTTTGAAAGCAGAAGCAACACCTTCTCTTCTTCCCTCCCCTCCCCTCCCCTCCCCTTCTCTGTCATCCTCTCTTCCCTCCTCTCCTCAGGTCCCCTCTCTTCTCTCTTCCTCTTTGGTGGTCTGGATGTACTCTATGGCCTTCTGAGTGGTAGACTACTTACCCATCTATCACTAGTAGTGTAAAGACATAGATTTACTGTTACTAAACTTTATTTCAGGGAAAGGGTTAGTGCCTGAGAGCAGGGCCCAGGTCTAAGAAGAATCTAGGAAAAATCTCAGGAATGTGTCTGACAGCCAATAGATTCAAAACTTGGGTTTGAGGCAAAGGTTTATCCAGTAGTTTCCAGGAATTACTCTACTCCATACCCCTTTACCCAATCCTGCAATACCAAGACATGTAAAACCCCACTTACATATGGTTTCTTTAAAAACTCTCTCACCCCTGAGCTCAGGGCCAAATTTCTCCACAGCGCTGGAACAAAGGAATTTTGGGCCAGGTTCATTTGAACCTGTCCAAAATAATAAACTTCCCCTCTTGTGTTTACATTGAAATCCATCTCCCTGGTAGTACTGGGGGGGTCCCTCAACACAGGTACAACAGCAGGACTCCCAGGCCCAGGAGCAAGTAAGCTCAATTCTGTTCGCTCTGTGTGTGTGTTTCTTTCTCTCAGTTTCTCTGTCTCTCTGTCTCTCTCTTGCTGTTTGATTTTCCTGGCTATTTTCACACTACTAGCGTGAAATGTGGGCTTAGGGCCCTATGAGCATGGCAGAAGTTGGTACTGGAGAGATGGATCAGAAGTTAAAAGTACTGACTACTCTTCAATAGGATACAGGTTCTATTCCCAGCACTGACAAAGCATAAAGCTATCTGTAATTACAGGTCCAGGAAGCAAAACCTTCTTCTGGCCTCTACAAGCACCAGGCACTCATGTAGTGCACAGACATATATGAAGGTAAACCAGCCACACACATTTCAAAAGTAAGAACAGGTTAATGAAGTAAAGATATGACAGGCGTTCAGTGGTTCTGTTTTCTCATCGTCTGAACCTGAAACTCAAATGTTTCCCTCCTCAAACCTGTGGGTTTTGACCTTATTGCACTTCACAATTAACGTACTGATGTTCAGGGGCTGGAGAGATGGCTCAGTAGTTATAAAGCACTGACTACTTTTCTAGAGGACCCAAGTTCAAGTCCCAGTACTCACATGGGGACTTACAACTATTTCTAACTCCAGTTCAAGAGGGTCTGAAGCCCTTTTCTGGTCTCTCTGAAATCCTTCTTCTGGTCTCTGTAGGCACAGAAATACAGGCATGGTTTCTGTTTTTCACCCCACCCTCACGCCAGGCTCTCTCCTTAGTATGTTATGGAATGTTTGTCCTTTGGATTCTGTATTCATTGAGCTCTGTGACATACACTCTGTCTCCATATGGCAAGGATCTCTCTCATTTCATCAATTTAGGTAGATTGTCTTTACCCTTATTGTCTTAGCAGTTCTCCATCCAGCAACCAACATCATACCCTCCCCCCCCACACACACACACATGCCACCCTCTTAGATTTCCTCAGCTTGATTTGCCATGAACTCAAAACTATAAACAAAGGGATGAAAGCAGCTAATTATCACCATCTATTGTTGCCATGGAGAAGAAAGATTCTTCAGGCTTGGAAATGACTTCTCAAATACCCTCTGCTTGTGCCACACACTTTGAAACGTTGAGAACAAATCCCAAAATATAAAAAAGAATACTTAACTAAAAGTCTGTCATATAATGTAGAAAAGTTACACTTTTTAAAGATAAAGTATTACTATGTAGCCTAGATTGTTATAGAACTCAAAATTTTGGGGCTGGAGAGATGGCTCTGCGGTTAAGAGCACTGACTGTTCTTCCGGAGGACCTGAGTTCAATTCCCAGCATCCACATGACAACTCACAACTGTCTGTAATTCCAATATCTAACACCATTACACAATTATGCATTCAGGCAAAACACCAGTTCACATAAAATAAAAATAAATATTAACAAAAGAACTCAAAATTCTCCAGCCTCAATTTCTCCAAGTGTGCTGTATTATAGGCAAACCACACTTATATTTTTATTCATTGTAAAAATGGTGTTAAAATATTAGGCATTTCAGTTAAAATACTAGGAGAAAAACAAAAACTGAAAAAAACCGTGTAGTGGCACATGTCTGTAATCCTAGCCCCTTGAGAAGTGGAAGCAGGAGAATCAGGAATTCAAAGTCATCTTTGATATCATAACTAGATCCAGGCCAGGTTATATAACATGAAATTCTGCACAAAAAGAAAAAGAGGAGAAGGAGGAAGAAGAGGAAAGAGAGGGAGGGAGAGGAGGCTTTGAGATGCTCAGCTGATAAAGGATGGTCATCATGGACACATGCAGGCAATACAAAATGAATCTAAAAAAGACACAATTTATGTAAAGAACAACAGCAAAAAGATGCAATGATAATCCTAGCACACCTACATTAAGTTGGAAGGCAGAGACAGAAAAATTATCTAGAAGCTTAGGAGCCAGTCATCCTGGAGTACACTATGTGAGATAAAACAAGAGAGAATCTGCTTCAGCGAGATGAGAAAGAGCTGACTCCTGAAAACTGCTTTCTGCTCTCAACATGGCCCGTCATGATGTGTGGTTGGATCCACAGGCACACACACACAAACAGATGAAGACTGGTAGTACTCTATCTAGTTATTGCCAAGCTCACTGTTCTCTTGCCGTGTACTCCAGAAATTTGTTAAAATAAAAAAAATAAAAACAACCTCACAAAAAAAAGAGAAACTCAAAAAAATTAATCTGCAGAAAACCTCAAAATTTCATATTCCCATTAATTGGGACCCTATCAAAATATAACAAAAGCCAAACATAGTTTACTTTGTCTGTGCAACACAAGTCTGTTGCTTATTATTTTTGTTTGTTTTCGTTTTTCGAGACCAGGTTTCTCTGTGTAACTAACTGGCTATCCTAAAACTTGCTCTGCAGAGCAGACTGGCTGGCCTTAAACTCATTGACCTTTGCCTGCCTCAGCCTCCTGTGTGCTAGGATTGAAGGCATGCACCACCACACCCAGTTACTACAGAACTGAATACAATCTTTGAAGCAAAACTACAACTGATACGATCTTGGCTGCACTCACATAGTGGTTATGAACCACTGGTATACTTTTGTTTCTGGCAATCAACCTGACATCTTTGCCATAATCAGTATTAAAGAAATATATAGGGACACTTGTCAGGACATTGTAAGGAATACTTTTAGATTTAGGGATTGTTAAAATGTAGTGGTGAAAGATTGAAGATCAACTGTGCATGAACATGTACAAGCTGGAACTCACAGAAAAAACAGGATGAGAATCAATAGATAGAAAATCATTAACTGGAATTTATCAGGGCAAAGAAGGTTCTGGTTAAACTGACCTAACCAGAGTCTTGAATTAGCCACAGTGAGCTTAGGAAGGAATGTGCTCAGGTAGCAATTGTGTTGGGGGTGGGTAGCCTTGCTAAACTGACTTAGATTGTAAAGGGCAGTAAACAAGTTTAGGAAAAGGTTCAGGAGCTTGACTAAAGATTAGCCAAGCAAAGAATCCTGGCCCCATCTTTGCTAGACCTAAATGATCCAGTTTTAGCAAGAATCCTGATAGCTCAGTTTAGAAAGAATTTTCTGGCATTGGTAAACTGATCGCTTGGTAGCTGATCTAATCCATTCTCTCCTATCTTCGACATCTGATCATTAACTCAGGCTTGGTCTCAGCAAAAAATGTATGTGGCTGAGGAGTGGTGGCACAAGCCTTCAATGCTAGCACTCTCAGGAGACAGAGACAGCCTGAGTTCAAGGTCAGCCTCCTGTACAAAGCAAGATGTAAAGTTGTACACAGCCAGGGCTACACAGAGAAACTTTGTCTCGAAAATCCACCAGAAAAGAAAGAAATAAGGGAGGGAGGGAAGGAGGGAGGGGGAAGGAGGGAGGCAGGGAAGGAGAAAGGGATAGAAAGAGAAAGGGAGAAAAAGAGAGAGACAGAGAATTCTATGTCGCCAGTTTAGCAAGACTCTCCTCTACATTTGATGTGCTTTCTCACTAATTTTCCATCCATTCAACATTACTACCATCCCACCTCTTCAAGCCTCCTCTCCTACACATAGCTTCTTTTTTTTCCTTTTATTATTTCTTTTGAATAAAGTCTCATTTTTTATCCATGTATCCCCTTGTTCAAACTCCCTTCCCCCCTCCCCTCCCAGTCACATATAGCTTCTTAACTGTAAATTCCTAGGTGTCTTTCTAGCATTGAGCCCAGTGTTATACTGAGGTCTCTTTTATTCTACTGAATATTTAACAAAATTTATCTTTATTATTCCAATGACCAGCTCTGTTTTTTCTTTTACAAAATCCAGACCCTTCTTTATTATTACTGAAAATCAGAAGCCACAGAAAACTTGCTGCAAGAAAACAAGACAACTTTGCTGGGTGTGGCAGATTGAACCTAGGGCCTTGTGTGTGCTGCATCACTGAATCATGCCCCAGCCTCAAGGCAATTCAAGCATGAACGTTTCAAGAATGTTAGAAGATAATGACAGACAACTGGAATGAGTCGGTTTGTATGAGGCCTGGTAGCCAGAGTAAAGCCTTTGATTTTTCTTCACCATAAAATGAGCAGCCATTACAGAATTTTTGGAAATGAGTAAAAATATTTGATCATGTCATTAACTGGATTACTCTGTCAACGATACCAGCCAGGAACAGACTGGTTATAGGCAAAGATTGAACTTAATAAGTCCACTCAGAAGATGTGACCATGAGACTCTTGTTGAGGACTTCTGGCCAAGAGTTAGGAAACTGCAAAGTCAGAAATCTCTTTCTCAGTTATATAACTTCAGGGCAGAAGGGAAAGACAAAGTTATCGTGACCTTCCTGTTCCTGCCATTTTTTTCCCAATTTCTTCAGCTGAAAACACTCTATATGCTGAGGCAGATCTGAGGGCACTGTGCCCTGAACTCCACTGATACTGTGATGTATACATTTGGTAGCCTAGTCATAAAAATACTTCTGGAAAAATACACGGGTAGCCTTCTGTAGCTCCTTTACCATTAAGGAAGACACGTGGAAAGCAGGAAGTTGAAGGAAGCTTTTTATTTAACCTTCCCTTACACTGCTGGGGATGTAGCCCAGTTGGTAAAGTGTTTGCCTAGCATATGTGATACCCTGGGTTTGATCCCCAGCACTGCATAAACTGGGCATGGTGGCACATACCTGTAGTACCAGCATTTATTAGGTGAAGGCAGGAGGATCAGAAGTTTAAGTCATCCTTGGCTTCATAGTAAGTTCTGTGCCAGCCTGGGACATATGGGACCCTGTTTTTGTTTTTTTGTTTTTTTTTTTTAAAAAAGTTTAATAAAAAGAAATTAAACAATTACATTTTAAAAAATAGGAGAATTGAGGAGTTGGCTTAGCAAATAAAAGCACCAACTCTCAAATGTTGTCCTCTTGCTGGGACGCACGCCTTTAATCCCAGCACTCTCAGGACAGAGGCAGGTTGATCTCTGAGTTCGAGTCCAGCTTGGTCTACAGAGTGAGTCTTAGGACAGCCAGGGCTATGTAGAGAAACTCTGTTTCAAAAGTTATCTTCTGACCTTCACTATGGCACCAGAGCATATGGGTGTGTGCACACGCATCCACGCGCGCGCGTGCACACGCACACACACACACACACACTTAAATAAGAACAGCAAAATATTGTCCTAGGACATCAGGCATATGGCACACAGCTGTGATCAGGAGATTGAGATGGTGATCAGCACCAGTTCAAAGCCAACCAAGGCTACATAGCAAAACTGTGTTTCAAAAACAAACAAGACTGTGGGGTGGAAGTCAGTGGTATTAGGCCTTGAGTTTACCACATAGCACCACAAAACCGAATAATAATACAAAAAAAAAACAACAGTGTTATTGGGAGTTAATGGAGGACAGTTAATTATCTGGGCAGGGCAGTTAATTGTGGGTTTTGTTTATTCACATTTTTTCTATTATTTCAAAATTAAATATACAGTTTCAAGCTCATGGTTTGTTTTTTAAATTTTCCATTAAAATTCTAAATATTTTAGCACATATCAATTATACATAATGATAGTTTCATTAGGACTTCATACATGCATATAATATACTTCAGTCAAAATCATGTTCACCTCGACTAGTTACACTCTCTTGTTCTACTTCCTCACCAGCTAATCCCCATCCTCTTCTTGAGCCCCCCCATCTACCTTCATGTCTTTGTGTGCCTCTAGAGACAAATGTATAATTTCCTCAGAGCAGTATGACCACAATGTTCCTACATGCTTGATATATTCAAAGGCATCCCAAGAAAGAAAGACTGATGAGCAAGATTCACTAAATTGTGTTAAAGATACTTAAAGGCAATGACAGTACAAGAAGAAAAAAAAATCTTAGCATAGAACTGGCCGCCATCTCACAAATAGCAAGGCCAAGAAGGGTTCTAGTCAAAGACAGGCTTCAGCAGGAAGAGAATGACAAAGACAAAAGACAGGCTTCAGCAGGGAGAGAATGACTAAGCCAAAAAATATCTGGGGTAAAAGGGATTCTAACTCAAGTGACAGTACTTTTGCTGAAGGCAGGCCAGGGTGATCAGATAAGCAGGCCAGAGGAATCCTGCTGAACTGACCCAGCAGGATTTTTGCTAAGAGAGGCAAGGATAGAGTCTAAAGGTAAAGTTTAATCAAAAAGAGAAAGCAACAGATGTAGGCTAAGTAGACACTTTGTCAACTGGTTCTTGGATGCTTTGTTGTTGTTGTTTTTGTTGTTTTGTTTTGTTTTTCTTAAATGAAGAAGCAACAACAGTTTACTAAGGTGATAAAGCTTTCAATTTTCTCAGCCTCTCTCAAGGAAATAAATGCAATTTTCAGCTTAGCAGCTGTTTCCCCAACCTGAAGACCTTTACCCTAACAGGTGGTTTCTTGGCACTTTAGTGATGCAGAACTGGGGAAAGAGCTGAAGAAGCCTATGTCAGAGGTGTGAAAAACTTAACATGCTAATCAAGAAAGAGAGGCTAGTTAATCTACATAATAAAGAGTGAAAAGAAGCAATGGGGCTGCAAATTAGTCTAACACCTGTGATGCCCTCATTATCCCCAATACTAGAAAAGCAATTAAATAGTAAATTTATAAAAAGTACTTATTTATAATAAAATAAATAATTAAAAAAGGACATCAGAGAGAGATAAAAAGGCAGAGTCATACGCAGGAGTAGTATTCTGGGAATTCTGACTCTATGACTGTAGAAAGGGTGCTGTCCCTCTGCAACTGAAAGGTTCTCCAGAAAAATGTGTGCTTCTGACCTCCTGATCTTTACCTTTTCAGGGAGACTGAATATAAATGTATTCATTAGAAATGTTTCACTTTTTAAATATTGGCATCTGGTTCACAAATACTGTTAAGCAATGTGGAGATCAAATGAAATGCATTTGTGAGCCAGATTTCATATTACACAATTTCTATCTTCTGGTATAGAAATATTTTTAAAGCCTTGTAAGATTGCCCTTCCCCTAAGGGGTGGGGGGAGGTCGCCTAAGGTGAAGAAGTAGAGAGGAATTAAAAGTATTTGATGTGGCCTTAATAAAGAACCCAGCTTCCAAGAGTTTCCATAAGTCTATGCCTAACCCTTAAGGAATAAAATTCCTGGTGGTTTGGAAAGATTAATGCAGAATCCTGAGCTGGGTATCTAACTCAGTGGTAAAGGCCTGCTAGGTGTATCTTGAAGAAGAAAAGTAAATAAGTAAACAAATAAATGCAAAGCTAATGTTACTGGAGAAAATAAATGCAAAAGTATCAGTATCTGGCAGAGACACAGAGAGAGAAAAGCATATTTAAAGTTTTTGGGGTTTTTTTTGTTTTTTTTTTGTTTGTTTGTTTGTTTCCTATGAGTGACTACAATGCTACCAGAAGTACAGGAGAAGTGCTAAGATAAGAAACCATAAACAATAAAGCGTGAGCTGACCATTGTGGCACATGTCTTCAGTTCCAGCACTCGGGAGGCAGAGGCATGCAGATCTCTGAGTTTGAGGCCAGCCTAGTCTACACAGTGACTTCCAGGACAGCCAGCGCTACACAGAGAAACATCGACTCACCTCCCACCCCAAATAGGCATCATGCAAAATAAACCCACAAAAATAAATAAATAATATATAGTTATATTTTTTATTTAGTTAGTTTTATTTGTTTATTTGTTTGTTTGGTTTGGGGGGTTGATTTTATTGTGGGTTTTTTTGGGTTTTTTCAAAATATGGCTTCTCTGTATAGCCCTGGCTGTCCTAGAACTCATCTGTAGAACATGCTGTCCTCAAACTCAGAGATCTGCCTACCTCTGCCTTCCAAGTGCTGAGATTAAGGGTGTGTGCCACCACCACCTAGCTTTTTGAACATTTTAAAAATATAACTTGCAATACTTGGATCCCTGGAATCCAGGATTCATAATGGTTAGTTTTTGGTGACTTATCAAATCACAAACAATTCTTTCTAAACCTAGACATGTCATAGGTATGAACCATGAAATGATTATTTGAGCATGAGGAGAAGGATCAGTGGATAAAGAAACAGTGGAACAAGGCTAAAGACTGGAGTTCAGATTCCAGTATCCCAGTAAAAATCTTGAGAGGTTTGGTTGCTGTGTGTAATTCCAAACAGAGACAACAAAAAGATCGTGGGGCAAACTGGCTAGCTAGAATAGCCAGAATCAGCAGGAAAAAATAGAGACATAGGAAGATACACGATTTCACCTTTGAACCTCTCTCTCTGTGTCTCTGTCTCTGTCTCTGTCTCTCTCTCTCTCTCTGCTCATTACCAGACTTTAAACAACCTGAGAGGTAGTGGCACACCCTTTTAATCCCAGCACTTGGGAGGCAGAGACAGATGGATCTCTGTGAGTTCGAGTCCAGCCTGGTCTACAGATGGCTCCAGGGCACCCAAGGCTACACCAGAAACCCTGTGTCAAAAAATAAAAACAAAAATCAAAACAACAACAAAAAGGACTTCAGTAAACACATGAGGTAAGTTCACTGAATTCTCTCCTTTTAACACTGGTGCTGTGATCTTTAAAAAAAAAAAAAAATTGTGGGGCTGGAGAGATGGCTCAGCGGTTAAGAGCACCGTCTGCTCTTCCAGAGGACCTGTGTTCGATTCCCAGCACCCACATGGCAGCTGACAACTGTCTGTAGTTCCAGTTCCAGGCAAACACCAAGGCAAATAAATAAATAAATAAAGTTTTAAAAAAAAATTGTATGAGTGTTTTGCCTGCAAGTGTACAGCACATGTGAGACGGGTATGTGAGTTCTGAAAGGAGAGTATCAGGCATTTGGGCCTCCATAAGTGTGCTGAGACTTGAACCTGGGTCCTCTAGAAGAGAAACACATGCTCTTAACCACTGAGTCATGTCTCAAGAATGTTTCAGTCTGGCGATGTGATTCAGTGATAGAGTACTTGCCTATTGGCACAGGTTCTAAAAGCCAGATTCCTTCACCCCCAAAAAAGACAGAGCAAGAAAGAACATTTCAAGTCAAAAGTTGGACCCTTGGTTGGTAAGCAGTTTGTGTTGAGAGTAACTATAAACAAATAAAACAATGTCCTAGGGAATTGTACTGGCTGTCTTGGAAGTTGTTCTGTAGACTAGGCTGAACTGGAGCTCACAGAGATCTACCCAGCTTTGCCTCCTGAGTGCTGGGATTAAAGGCATGTGCCTGTCTAATTTGTTTTTGATCATGATATTTCTTTAAAAAAAAAAAAAAAAAAACTTTATTTATTTGCCTGGAACTGGAACTACAGACAGTTGTTAGCTGCCATGTGGGTGCTGGGAATCGAACCCGGGTCCTCTGGAAGAACAGACAGTGCTCTTAACCGCTGAGCCATCTCTCCAGCCCCTGGTCATGCTATTTCATCTCAGCAATAGTAATCCTAACAGATACACCCTTAGCCCAAATTTATTTATACATTCGAAGTTCATTAGGAGGCTTTTAAATTTTTAACCATGAACCTATGAGATGACTCAGTGAACTAGCCTAACAACCTGCAGCCGATCCCTAGAACCCACGGTGCATGGACAGAATTCACACCATCATCACCAACCTCCAAGAAAAATTGTCCTCTGACAGCTCCTGCCTGTACTCAAACATGTATTTCGCACACACGGTAATCACACAATAATAAAGTGAAATCTAGGGAGAAAGGCTGGAACTTTGGCCATAAAGCCTGAGGCGCGCGGCATTGGCTACAGTGTTTGGAGCTGGGCAGCTCCCAGGAGCCTGCAGAAGCCGGAGTCGGACCTCTCTGTGTTGTGTCTCTCGGCGGACCCCGCGCTTAAAGGATGACCTCTAGGAAGGAAGTGTTGCTAAAGGTCATCATCCTGGGAAATTCTGGTATTGGAAAGACATCACTTATGAACCAGTATGTGAATAAGAAGTTCAGTAACCTGTACAAAGCCACAATAGGAGCAGATTTTCTGACCAAGGAGGTGATGGTGGATGACAGACTTGTCACCATGCAGATCTGGGACACAGTTGGTCAAGAATGATTCCAGTCTCTTGGTGTGGCCTTCTACACAGGTGCAGATTGCTGTGTTCTGGTGTTTGATGTGACTGCCCTCAACACGTTCAAAGCCCTCGACAGCTGGAGTTATGAGTTTCTTACCCGGGCGAACCCCCTGGATCCTGAGAACTTCCCTTTTGTTGTGTTGGGAAACAAGATTGATCTTGAAAACAGACAAGTGGCCACAAAGAGGGCACAGGCTTGATGCTACAGCAAAAACAACATTCCCTACTTTGAGACAAGTGCCACGGAGGCCATCAGTGTGCAGCAGGCCTTCCAGACAATTGCTCGGAATGCTCTTAAACAGGAAAAAAGTGGAGTTATACAATGAATTCCCTGAACCCATCAAACTGGACAAGAATGGCCCGGCCAAGGCCTCTGCAGAGAGCTGCAGTTGTTGAAGGGGCAGTGAGCACAGAGCACAGAGTCCTTCACAGACCAAGAACAGACATAGACCTTCAATATGGGTCCCTCTTCCTCTAAACACAACGGAACGTGATCTCTCACATCCAGTTGCCAAAAGAAACTCCACCAAACACAGTTATCCACCACACACACACACACACACACACACACACACACACACACACACACACACACACACACAGCTCAAACAAACTCTAACCTGTACTCGGGGCAGTTGCCCACCAAGAGCCCTGTGTATGGCATATGGCAGAGATCCTGGGTGCTCTGGGGTGCAGTGGGCATGTAAAGCTTATTCTTTTTGTCCACTGGAGAGTGAGAGAACTATCCACAGTTCATCTGTGTCTAGGCATCTGATTTTATTATTTTTTAATGGTCTTGTGGTCTTTTACCCCTGCCCCTCTTTGAAGGTCCTGTGGGAAGGCTGGTGCCCAAGCTCCATTCTGAACAGGCTGTTTTGTATTTATCTGTTAATGCTTGTTACTTTTAACTAATCAGATCTTTTTACAGTATCCAGTTATTATGTAATGCTTCTTAGAAAAGAATCTTATAGTACATGTTAATATATGCAACCAATTAAAATGTATAAATTAGTGTAAGGAATTCCTGGATTGTGTGTTTAAGTCCTCTAACACAGGCATGTAAGGTGGAGGTTTGAACCCTGTCTGGATTACAAGAGTGTTAGAGACTCAATTTTGGAAGTCCAGCTAGTGGTAGTATTCTGTACAGTAGACACAAGAATTATGTACGCCTTTTATCAAAGACTTAAGAGCCAAAAAGCTTTTCATCTCTCCAGAGGAAAAACTGAACTAGACAGTTTCCTTCTGTGTCTAAATTTTCCAAAAGGTTGATTTGCATGATGCAGTAGTGTGTACAATGGATAAATTAATATTATTTCAGAAATTAAATTTTCATTTTTCCCTTTTCTTTTTTTTCCTTCCGTTCAACCACTTTACTGCCCTTTAGATCAATATCCTACTCTAAGAGGAAAGGAGAACCCCCCCTCACCAGACCTGTCCTAGTGACTCTACCTTTGTTCTAGAAGGCCATCCTTTCAGGGTTGTGGTACCTGTAGGTTAGCGGACCCCTCCTCCTTTCCCCACCCCACCCAAATGTGGCCCAACACTAACCCACCTGTCTCTTGGGCTGAACCCTGACAGTTCTGGCTCCTCCTGAAGTCCTGCCCTGCATCATGACTTGCTTCCCAGAGCACTTCCCCTCCAGAAGTCTACATGTTAGGGTGTAGGCTGAGTTCTTCTGGAAAGAGACAAACGTTATTTCAATAAAATTTAACAGGAACAAATAAATAAATAAATAAAGTGAAATCTAGGAATTTTTAAAGTTTAGTTATAGTTGAAGATTTACCTCAGTCAGTAGAGGGCTTATCTAGCATGTAGAAGGCCCTGGGCACAGTCCCCAGAACTGTATAAAACAGGACATGGTGGCACATATGTGTCACCCCAACACTTAGGATGTGGAGACAAGGGGACCAGAAGTTCAAGGTCATCATCAGCAACATATTAATTTTGAGACCAAAATGGGGCTGTCGAAAGAAAAAGTCCTTAGAAGTCAGGTATTTTATCTGTGCATGTAAATCCAGCAGTAGGGAACTCGGAGGATAAGGCAGGTGGGTTTTGATAAATTGAAGGCCAGCCTGGACTAGAGTGAGACTTTATACCACCAATATAATTAAAAAATAAATAATGGGAAAAATAAATAAATAAATAATGATAATTATTAGTAATCTGGGATATACTTCACTGTTAGAGCACTTGCTTTGCAGGTACCCTAAGTGCCATACCCAAAACTGTGACCACCAACAAAACAATTCTTGTAAGTATTGCAGACTATACAGTGTTCGTGTGAGGCTCTGGGTTTAATTTCCTAATATTGGGGGAAAGGGAGGCTAAATCATTTACTTAGGCTAGTGTTCTTCCTTTCTTTCCTTATCTAATTTATGTTTACTTATTTATTTTTTTGGTATTTCTTTTTCTTATTCCTCTTGTTATTTTGTTTTGTTTTTTGAACAGGGTTTCTCTGAGCAACAGTTCTAATTGTCCTGGAAATTGCTTTGTGACCAGGCTGGTGTCAAACTCACTGAGATTCACCTGTCTCTGCCTCTCAAGTGCTGGGACCAAAGGTTTGTACCACCACTGCCTGGCTTTTTATTCCTTTTTATTTACTTATTTTTTTGTGTGTGCACACTACTGTTTTGACTGTATGCATGTTTTTTTTTAATATTTATTTATTCATTATGTATACAATGTACAAGAAGATAGCACCAGATGTCATTACAGATGGTTGTGAGCCACTATGTGGTTGCTGGGAATTGAACTCAGGACCTCTGAAAGAGCAGTCAGTGCTCTTAACCTCTGAGCCATCTCTGTAGCCCCTGTAAGTATGTTTTTATGAGGGTGTCAGATCCCCCAGAACTGGAGTTGCAGACAGTTGTGAACTGCCATGTGAGTCCTGGGAATTGAACCAGGGTCCTCTAGAAGAATGACCAGTATTCTTAGCCTCTGAGTCATCTCTTCAGTCCCTATCTTTGGTTTTTCAAGACAGAGTTTCCCTGTTAGCCCTGGCTGCCTTGGAATTCACTCTGTACACCAGGCTAGCCTCAAAGTCAGAGAATCATCTACCTCTGCCTCCTGAATGTGCTGAAATTAAAGGTATGTGCCACCATCATGCATGAGAAATTAATATTCTTATTTTAGGAAGTACAATATATTTTTAAAAAGAAGACAAACCAACCAGCAAAATATGCTTTAGTTGGTATTCTTTTAGACTTTGAAATTTTTATCCATTTGTTTTGGGTGCATGTGTGTATGCGCAGTTGGGGGCACACATGCCATGTCGCTTGGAGGACAACTTTCAAGACAGTTATTTCTTTCTTCCCACAGCATAGAATCGCAAAATTGAACACAGTCAGATTTGGCAGCAGATGTCTTTAAACATTAAGCCATCTCACCAGCCCTTCATGGCTTTTCTTCTCTCTCTCTCTCTCTCTCTCTCTCTCTCTCTCTCTCTCTCTCTCTCTCTCGTTTGTTGTCTTTTTGGAGACAAGTATTCTCTGTATGTAGCCCTTTCTGTCTTTCTGTCCTGGAACTCACTTTGTAGACAAGGCTAGCCTTAAACTAAGAATAGCATCAAGGAAAGAAAGAAAAGAATAAAAATGAGAGTGGATGTGACAATTTGCTTCCCTGTATGTGACACACATGTGTCAGGGTCTTTATGGCTCTAATAGGAAATACAATGGCTTTTCCTCACAGGCTTTTTGCACACACAGACACATATGCACAAATACACTATTATACACACATGCACTGGCTTCCTGTAGTAATAAAAGTACCAACTATTTTTCCAGGACTCTGTTATTCTGGTACCCTCTTCTGTATACAAAACAAATAAATAAATATTTTTTTAAAGATTTATTTATTTATTATGGATACAGATACAGAAGAAGGTACCAGATCTCATCATAGATGGTTGTGAGTCACCATGTGGTTGCTGGGAATTGAACTCAGGACCTCTGGAAGAACACTCAGTGTTCTTAACCTCTGAGCCATCTCTCCAGCCCCCTATAAATAAATCTTAAAAAAAAAGGCCTGGGGCTGGAGAGATGGCTCAGCGGTTAAGAGCACCGTCTGTTCTTCCAGAGGACCTGGGTTTGATTCCCAGCACCCACATGGCAGCTAACAACTGTCTGTAGCTCCAGTTCCAGGCAAACACCAAGACAAATAAATAAATAAATAATAAATAAATAAAAGTTAAAAAAAAAGGCCTAAGCCACCACCAAACTTCCTCAAGAACCTTTTTCTCTTTGATGTTTCTGGAAATAAAATGTGAAGCCAAAACAGGAGAATGGTCTTAAGGAGCCACATTATTGTTAAGTTTTCATACCTTACATGAATAGGTTTCTATTTCTAATTAAAAAAAAATAAAATCGTCAAGTTTCTAATCCCAGAACTCTAGAGGCAGAGGTATAAGCAAGCAAACATCTATGAGTTCTAGGCCAGCCTGGTGTACAGAGCAAATTCCAGGAAAGCCAGGGCTGCAAGGAGAAACCCTGTCTTTAAAAACCAACACTCACCCCTCCTAAAAAAGGAATGATTTTGTTTCTTAAACCTAATGTACCTTGAAAAACATGTTTTAAAACTCACCCTGAACTTGTGATTCCATAATGTATGACCACCCATTGCCTTACTGAACTCGTGGCCCCATGATGTATGATTGCCCTTTGCCTTACAAAGTATGTTTTCAAAATACCTTGACCACCTACCCTGTAATGTATGTCTCCCCTTTACATGATGTATATTCTTGCTTTTATTATCTTTCATTATATTTTTTTCTGAAACAGCCCGTTATCTAGCCCTTGTAAACACACTTACATCTGTTTTCTATTAACCTTACCTTTCCCCGTAAAAGGAATCTCAAAATGCCAATAAGGGGCTTGCTTTCTCAAATCCTGACTTAGAGTGAGAAGGCCAGTTTGCCAGGCCTGGGAGCCGCTCTGAAAGAAAGACAGTCATGGACTTGGTCTTTCACCTCCAACCTTGAGGTTTAACAAAAAGCCCAGAACTTCTCACATAGTACACAAATATTCTTCCACTGAGGTACATTATCCTAGGCCTTGATCTGATCAATTTTGGGGTGTTTCTTTTGTTGTTGTTGTTGGTTATGAGGTTTAACGAGGAGAGTGAGTTTGAATTCAGAAAAGAAAGAAAATATAGGCTTAATAATAATAAGTACCCTGAAGACGGCAAGGCCCTAAACCCCAGCCTCCAACAGGAAGCCAAGAGAACCAAGAGTCTCTTGGAACCAGTCTACTCAAATGCCCCATGGCTACTAAATTCAAAAGGAAGTTTCAAGTTAGGCATAGCTGTGCACACCTTGAGTCTCAGCATTCAGAAGGCACAGGCAAGAGGATCTCTGAGTTTGAGGCCACCTTGGTCTTATAGTGAGTTCCAGAACAGCCAGAGCTGTGTAGAGAGACCTTGTTTCAAAAAAGAAAAGGGAGGGGGAAAAAAGTTTTATTGACAGCATTGGCATTGACTGCCTTCTTGGGAAATATGAAAGGAGTCTCCAAGAACCAGCGGAGGGACCAGGTTTTGGTGGCTGCCTGGGTTACCTGATCAGATCTCTATGACAAAAACCAAACCAAACCAAACCAAACCAAAACAAAACACCGATCTGATGTGACTGATTTCTACTAGCAATGAAATGTTTTATCTTACTTTTATTTTTGTGTTTCTTTTGTTTTGTCTTTGGGCCAGGATCTCACTTTGTAGCCCAAGCTGGCTTCAGTTTTCTGGCAATACCCCTGCCTCAGGTTTCCCTTCTCAGTAGTAGAATTACTAATAAGCTCCATCATGCCCGGCACATCTAACTTATAAATGTGTCATAATTTAAATAATTTCCCACTGACTAACAATAAACATTTCTCATTTATCACTGTAATGAGTAATACAAGAATGAACACTATTTGAATTATGTTTTGAGTACATATACATGAATATTTCCATAGGATAAATTTTCAACGTATGATTACTATTTCAAAAAGTGCTTTATAAAAAAGAGCCTTTCATCTATAATGCCAGTTTGACATATAATGACAATATGAGTGTCTGCTTCCATGGTAATTTGTGAGTATTCACATTTATCTTTTCCCCCAGACAAGATTAAATATATCATTCTTTTTAATCTTTGACAGTTTGATACTTGAAAAACAGTATCTTAGGACGATGAATATAACTTAGTGGTAGGGCACCTGCTTTGTGTGTTCAAAGCCCTAGATTTAATCCCCAGTAACAAAAGAGGTGTGTGTGCATTTTCCGAGGCATTGGATGGCAGATTGTGGTACCTCTACATCCTTAGGCCATTGCCTGAGCCGGGTAAGAGCCACAGTGACCCAGCACTACCTGGAAGTAATTGCTGGTCAGGAAGATGGGTATTGCACACTTGCAAGACATCAACATTTCTGGAAACTTCTACAGAAACAAGTTAAAGTACCCAGCCTTTCTTCCATAGCAGATGAACACCAACCCTCTGCCATGGCTTTTAATGCACAGTACATGAGAGCCTGATAAAACCAAGCAAAGCCAGGTTGCCCTGGACTACCTCAAGGTGTTTGATGAAATCTTTCATCCCATGGCAAGAAATAACTGACCATGGTCCCTGCCTCCCTTTGTAATAGGGCCCCCAGACCTTAGCACAACTGACTATCAATGATGGAAGTACCATTCAGGCTGGAAAACACAGCATATAGACAGTACTACCTGCCAAAATTAAAACAAAGGCCTAATTCATGAAGACCATAGTTCTGGAAAAGTCTCTAAATGTACTAACCCTGCTTTTTGGCTTCTGTAGCTCTGCTTCTGGCTAACTGTTCTTGTTAATTGAAGTCTGTCAACCCAGAATATGGTTTTTATGCTTAAAAGCTCACCCTGAGAAAGGCTCAGGACTACATAGGAATTCGAAATCCAGCAAAGTTTCTGGCCAGCTAGTAAAGACATTCTATTGGTTTAAACTCATGCTGGAGCAGCCTTTTCTGGTGTGTACCCCACAACACCCCAAGGTCATGTGCTAAGGCCTACTACAAAGTTTACTTCTCTGGACTGTGTGCTTCATGAGGTCAGCTGGACTAACCAGGTGGTAAGGGCCACCCTGGAGGCAAAGAGGAAGAAGGTGGAGATCTATTACAGGAGGCAGCACCTGGCAAGTTTACAGAAACAGGCCAAAGGGAATGTGTGTGTCAAAGACACTACTGCTGCTGTGAGCCCAATGAAGATTGAGTTTAAAAGAAGAAAAAAGAAGGGCTTTTTTTTTTTAATGCAGTGGGGTGCTTTTTTTTGGAACAAGGTCTCACTGTGCATTCCTGGCTAACTTGAACTTATGATATAGCCCAGGCTGGCTTCAAACTTATGATCTTCCTGCCTTAGTTCCCCACCACCTACACACATATCCATGGCAGTACACTTACACACACACACACACACACACACACACACACACACACACACACACACAAAACCATTGAGATTATAGGCATGAGCCACCATGCCCAGCTAATGAATATATTGTCACTGTTATATAGTTTTGTTTCTTTTCATTTTTTCAAAATTTTTTAAGCCTAGATGGCTAAAGATGATTCTTGTTTAGCTAGTTTTTCCAGTACCACAGTTTCCTCTTATCCTATAACAAACCGCTTTATAAGTTGGGACAACTTGATGTCATGGGACAGAATCTCAATTTATCCAAGAAGAATATTAACTAATAAAATAAGACTTAACAGGGCTGGAGACATGGCTCAGTGGCTAAGAACGTTGGCTGCTCTCCTAAAAAAAACCTGGGTTCAATCTCCAGCAGCTTTATGGCCTCTCACACCTGTCTATAATTCAGTTTCAGGGAATCTGGCATCCTTACGCCAATGCACATAAAATAAAGTTAAATGAATTATTTAAAATAAAATAATAATTAGAAATTTATTTAATCAGGAAAAAACAAAATGAAGAAGCAAGAGATAGTTGGAATTAAGAATTAAATACAATGGGACCGTATGAGGGCCTTATCTCTGTTTACCTCAGTTTATCAGCATCCATCAAACAATGGCAAGAATTCTTTGTTTTCTACTGGCTGAGAGTCTCAAAATTCTGTTCAGAGGAGTTAGAAATCTTGGTTAGATAAAAGTTAGTGACCTATTTAAGATGACCTTTGTCATTTTAAGCAATCCTCCTGTAGGGCCAGGCAATCGTGGTGAGTCATGCTATTTTGAAGACTAAGGTTGAACCTCAAATTTGCAGCCAACATGAGCAATTTAGTGAGACTTCATCTGAAAATCAAACATGTTTAAAGGGGAACTGTGGCTTATAGCTCAGTGGTAAATCACTTGTTTAGCATGTAGGAGCCATGAGCTGAATATAAACCTCAGCACTTGGGGCTCGAGAGATGGCTCAGAGGTTTGGAGCACTGACTGCTCTTCCAGAAGTCCTGAGTTCAGTTCCCAGCAACCATATGGTGGCTAACAGCTATCTAGAATGGCATCTGGTACCCTCTTCTGTATACTGTATACATGGTGACTAAATAAATCTTTAAAAAAAAAAAAAAAAAACAGGCTGGAGAGATGGCTCAGCGGTTAGGAGCCCTGACTATTCTTCTGGAGGACCTGAGTTCAATTCCCAGCATCCACATGGCAGCTAACAACTTTAATTCCAAGATCTGACACCCTTACACTGTTCTACATACAGGGAAATCACCAATTCACATAAAAAAAAATTTTTTTAAAAAGCCTCAGCACTTCCCAACTGAATCAACATTTATTCATTTATATATTTATAATTTTTGTATTTATTGTGCTTAAAATTGAACCCAGATCCTGACTCTAAACATGCACTCCCACTGAACTACACCCTGAGCTCTAGTTTTGTAACTACACTTCATTGTTTGCCTGTTTGAAACAGGGTCCTGCTATATAATTCAGGCTGACCTCTAACACTGAAGTCCAGGTGCTGGAATTACAGGTGTACTCCACTAAGACTGGCCATATATTTTAGATTTACAAAACAACTGAGAGATGGAATACAAAGTTTTACCATCCACGTTTTTACTCTTTCTACCATTATTAACTTGTTCTACTACCGTGGTACATTTTTTTCAACTAATGAATCAACACTCATGTATTAAAAGTTCTTTTAGATCCCTTAGTCTTTTAACTATTTTCCTTTTCCTTTCTTTCTTTTTTTTGGGGGGTGGGGTAGGGTCTTGCTGTGTATCCCTGGCTGTCTTGGAACTCACTATGCCAACAAAACTGGCCTCAGTCTCACGAAGATCTGCCTGCATCTGCTTTCTGAGTGCTGCTATTAAAGTCATGTGCCACTAGGCCCTTTTCTGTTTTAGGTGCCTAGGTAATATATGGCTACATTAGTATGTTTGTTTATATAGCTTGGTGTTGAAGCTAGGTTTGCATTCTTTGGCCCAGGCAAGGCTGGAACATCCAATCTGGCCTCCAACTTTCAGCAATCCTCCTGTATTAGCATCCCAAGTGCTGAGTTGATGGTCATGAACCACCATACCCGACTATTAAAATACATTTTGTTGTCATGTCTCTTTAGACTGCTCTTGGCTGTGATAGTTTTGAGGCTTCTCTTGGTTTGGATAGGATTGACAATTTGGAGGTGTTCTGGTCTGGTAACTTCTAGGACAGTGGCTCTTTAACAGTTCTTCATGTTGTGGTAAAAGCCCCCCATAAAATTTTATTGCCACTTAATAATTATTATTTGGCTACTGTTATGAATCACAAATATTTTTGGAGATAAAGGTTTGCCAAAGTGGTTGTGACCCACTTATAGAGAACCACTCACTGTTCTAGGATATCTGTTAGAATTGATGCTTTTCTTGGGACTAGACGAGAGTTTTAGGTTGGGTGAGGGAGGAGATAACAAAGGGAAAGTGTTCATCACATCATTTCATGAGTACATACAATTGACCTTCTGTATTCTTATATACTGGATACAGATACTCAACCAAACTGAAAACACTTGAAGAAAAATTACATTTGGATTGATCATGGACACTTTTTTAAAATTTATTTAGCTTTATTTATGTGCATTGGTATAAAGGTGTCAGATCTCTGGAACAGAAGTTACAGACAGTTGTGAGCTGCCATGTGGGTTCTGGGAATCAAACCCGGGTCCTCTGGGAGAGCAATCAGTGCTTCTAACCCCTGAGCCATCTCTTCAGCCCCTGATCATGGACACTTTTAAGAAAATTTTCAACTGTCCTTAAAATATAGTAAACTAATCATTTACATAAAATTTGCATTGTACTAGTTATTAGAAGTAACCTAGAAATGATTTGAATATATGGAAGGAAGCTGGGCATGGTAGCATACGCCCATGATCTCAGCAATTAAAAGATAGAGGTAGAAAGATGAGGAATTTAAGGCCAGGTTCAGCTACGTCTCCATTTCCAGATCATGATGGGCTATACGAGACCCTCAACAAACAAAAGAAAAAATAAATACAAACAAAATACAGACAGACTTTCTTCCTCAAGGTCCCCAAAAATGGTCAAATTAAATGGTAAATTTATGTGGTAGAAACAGAAGGAAAGTAGTGTTAGAGTACTTGCCTTAGCCTGTAGTGGGCCCTGAGTTTAATCACCCATAGTACCAAACAGAAAAGTCGCACAGAGAAAGAAGGCTTGCTTTTGTGTTGCAGGCCAGCCTACAACATAGGAGCTACATACAGCTACATAGGAGTTCCATGGCAGTAAGAGCTACACAGTAAAACCCTCTGGCAAAAAGAAGTAAATAGATAAATAAGTAAACAAACAAACAAAACCTAGCCAAAGAGATAGCTGAGTGGTTAAGAACGCTGACTGGTCTTCCAGAGGACCTGGGTTCAATTCCCAGCACTCATATGGCAGCTCACAACTGTAGTTCTAGGTCCATAGGAAGGATACCTGTGACAAAATACCAATGCACATAAAATTAAAAAAAAATAAATAAATAAAACCAATTGATCCTGTTTCACATTTTGAAAGGACGTAAGAAAACTTTGGTAAGTATTTTTTATTATCTAACCTCTTCAAATATATCTTTGAATATAACTTCTTATAATAATTTGAGTCCAGTGGATCTAGCTACTCACAATGGTTAGCTATTAGAAACCACTTCATGTTTATGAACCATGAAGTCACATTCCACTCAATATAGGTCTTAATTATGCCATGGGTATTAAGCCCCCCCTCAAAAAAAAATCCACCTCTCCCACATAGCTTGTTCAAAAACATCATGGGAAAAAATTAGCAAACGAATATGGGAGGACTAGAATTTGAAATAGCTTGTCCTTGCCACACTGGTGGTGGCACAGTCTTAAGACAAAGGTTGGTTTCAGGGTTTCCAGCATGTCAGCTCCAAACACTTCTTCCAAAAGAAACAAACCAAAATAATGGCAAAAGGTAAGGCAGGATTTTAATTAAATAGCCATTTTGGCCAGATAGAAGTTAAACACTGGGTTGTTTGTGATTTGATCAAACAGTGGACCGGTTGATCATGACATTAGTTCTGGTTCTGTCACAGTGACTTTGGAGAAATCCTTATCTCTTTATCACTTGAGGGACAATATCATTTCCATGAAATCATTACCTCTGCTTAGGAGATGATTTTATCATAAGGTGATCTGTGCTTTTCCAGGAACACAAAGCAATTGCAGGTTTAGGACAATGATGGGCAATTTAAGGGCATGCCTTTTGAAGCACCTGGAATGGACAATGGTAAAAACCAATAATATGATATCTCAGCTATTACCTTTGTGCCTTGAAGGGAAATGAGTAGGTTAGGTATTTACCACTTCTTAAACAGGCTTTGAATGATTAACTACCTGTGTGCTTCGTTAAGCAAGAGTCTGACCCAAAATAAAGTAAACAGATTTAAGCAGGGAGAGGGTCAGAGATATCGAGGTGATGAATTTAGTGCTTTTTAGCTCAAGGTGTTTTTAATTATTTATTCTGTTACTAAAGCTTATGAATAAATGTTTAGAAAACTTACACATGCTGAGTGGATCTCTCCTGAGTCTAGATGACCTAGGGTCATACTGACAGTATGCAACAGCCCCAGATTTTGGAATTAGTGACCAAAAACCAAAGGAATGGAAGGACTTGGTTTGGGGCTTTTTTCTTTAATTGGCGTTTCTTGTCACAAATGAACAAAATATGGCACTTTACAAGGCCCTCCATACCCAAGTCTAGCCTGTACAAGTAAAGTAGAACATCGAGGCTGCAGAAAATAATGCAGTGCCTCCACTCAACTCCAGGTATAATCTTCAGTCACATATATGCAAAAGTTTCCGTGTTCATCCAAAATGCTAGGCCGGGGCCTGCAGGGGGAACAGGGGCATTCCCACTTACTTGTAATTACTACTATTTCAGTTTTAGCTGTAGCTATTGCCTTCCTTAGCAACAACTGGAAACAATCTAAGGAACAGAGGGCTTTGGACCTTGTGATAGCCTAAGTAGGAGTCTTCGGAATTCTCTGTACAACCACCTCCTACTCCAAAGCTACTTTGGAACTCAGGCAACTGCAGTGTGGATCAGGACCCATCCTCAGCATTCTAAGCTTGGTTGATGAGTTGCTATCCCTCCCTCTTCCTGACTTGGAGGAGGGCGCTGTGCCCATGTCACTATGTAAGGGAGAGAGAGCCCGTATGTAAACAACTAAGACTGACAGTTCTTGTTCCCAAACTTCTCAGAGATGGTCAAATTAAGCAAATTTTGGTGGAGAGAATAGATGAAGGAAATCCATGAGTGAAGTTCCATCTCACTTATCTCCTCACTTCTGTCTATGGCTTCCTCCCAGCCTCAGAAAGGCTTGCTCTGAATTCCTAGTGTGTCCAATAGGCCTTCGGTAGAACGCAAGCCCAAAACAAGCAAGGGGAGTCAAAGAAGGCCACGTCCAGGTTTTTACACACCAGAGTGGGAGCTGGAAGTCCCTTGCACTGCCTGTAGACCACAGTTTACCAACTTTGAGTCTTCCTGGACTTGGACCCCCAAGAACAGATAGTAGGCCCTGCTTATCCCCACACCACTGCTTTCTTTCCCCAAACCACCAGCTCCTCTGGTAGGCACAGAAGAGAGTCTAGAGTGGAATAAGAGAGTCTGCCTCCTCCCAGCATACACAAACACTGGGAGAGTAGCAGCAATGAAAATAAAGGGCCTCTTAGGAGAGTGTCTCATTTGTACCCCCAGAATTCACATGTCAGACCCAGCACTTGGCCCTATGCTTGGCCAGCATAGGAATGTGGGAGTGTGTTGTGTGTGTGTGTGTGTTGTGTCTCCAATGACTGCTTCCCTGAACTTCCTAAGCACACAAATTCTATTTGTAATGGACACAGGAATTCCAGACAGAAAGAGCAAAGGATCAACAAGTCTTGGAGTGGAGATGGGCCCCTTGCCCACAAGGGAATTGCTTGGGCCCTACAGCAGGAATCCCATGGATAAAGGCTTAGGGAAGGATGCTCAAGCAAGTGCCCTCCTTATTTAAGAAACAACCACCAGACTTCAAAGTGAGCTCTCCAGCCTCCTTGGGAGGCCTCTCCATCACCTGGGTTAGTGAGGCTCTGCTTCCCTACTGGAATCCACACATGCAAACTGCCTAAGCTCCTATCACAGATGCATATCCTGATTCTTCTTTGCTTTGGGCTCAAAGAAATTTACTGCATTATTTTGTTGTTTGGGTAGGAGTTGGGGGGATGATCTCATGTAGCCAGAACCTGAATACAAACTATCCCCATGCCTTCATTTCTTAAGAAGTTGATGTCAGCCAGGCAATTCATTCATTTTTGCTTTAGAAATTAATGCTGATTTCTTGTTTTACCCTTTTTCATTCTCATTTCTATATAGTCTCTCCCCCATTCCACACCCAGTTTTGGATGGATTCTAGAAGTGTTGGTGGGCGAAAGGTTCAATAGTAAGGTGTGAGGCTCTGGGGTTTATACTCAATACCATCAAAAGGGAGGCCTTTAAATTAGTCACAAGAAGAATAGCACATTATGACAGTGAACACAAATCTCCAGCCTGTTTTCATCTATTATTAAGATGATAATATAAAATGGTCTCCAGGCTAGACAAGAGCTACACAGATAAAGTAAATGTGCAAAGAAATTGGAAGTGTGTGACCAGATGGTTCAGCAGGTAAAAGTACTCACCACCAAAATTAATGACCTGATCCCCAGGACATGGTAGGTAGAAAAACCAACACCTACAAAATTCTTTTGACCTCCACAGGAATGCTGTGACATTCCCTTCTTAAATAAACAAACAAATAAGCAAATAAATACTCATCAATGGCTGGACTATACATAAATTCAAGACAGATGTGGTTGCCTGTACAAGACAGAGCCAATCAAAATTCCATCATGGGAAGAAGGGCTGTTGAGAACCCATCATATGGAAGTAGCTGTTGGCAGTTGATTAACTGTTGAGGGATGGAGAGTCATTTATCTTTGGAGTTGTGGCTGTTGGTATGTTGCTCATACCCCAGTGAATGGTCCCACACCCATTCATATATGGTTGGCATTTACTCAACTCAGCTGTCCATTTCCCTGCTGACCACAAATAAACTCAAAAATTTTTATGTGCATTTTATACTATTTTTGCTTGTTTCTTTATGATATGGTCTCATGTAGCCCACACTGTCCTACAACTCACTATATACCTTAAGTTGACTTTAAATTCCAAGTCCTCCAGCTTCTACCTGCAAAGCACTGAGGTTACAGGCCTGCACCACCAAGTAGGCTTCCCTTCCCCCAGTACTGAGGATTAAACCCAGAGCCTCAGGAATGCTAAGGAAGCTCTCTACCCTTTATGCAGCTGCATCCTCTGCTCTCCTTTTTGTAAATGTTGTCATCTAATTTGCAATCATTGTGCACTGGAAGCAAGTTGTTTGTGAAGCTGTTTTTCTGTCTTCTGGCACAGGAATACTGATGAGTCAAAAAAAAAAAATACCTTTGAGTAGAAGAAACAATACCCAAGTGAAGAAATAATAATAAAAGGATTCAAATATTGAATGTACATTAATGCAGAACCCAAGGTTGGGCACATAACTCAGTGATAATGTCCTGTCTGTATGATGTCTAGGCCTAGGTTTGATTCCCAGTACTTGGGAGAGGGAAGAGGGAAGAGCAGACAACTCTTCCTCTTTTTAGGTACAGTTAAGCCAAGTGAAGCTTCTAAAGCAGTTTGTGTCAGTGCAATGTAGGAGTTCCATGTATTTTGTCAGATTGGACTGAGGTTGTCTTATTTGGGAACAGGACTGTGCCACTGAGCCTGAATGTATCTTAATGAGACAACTAAGAGTGGCAAAATCAATTCTTGAAGGCAGGAGGATTTGAAAGTGTCTTTCACATGGGAATAACCTCATGTATGCTTTCATGACGTTCACAAAAGAAAATGATTTCCACTATAAGAACGAGTTGCATTTCTTGGGTACTTAGGTTTATGAAACAAAAACCTATGAAAGCTCACTAATCTTTTTGTTATAAGTTCAGTCGTGGTCAAGGTTTGACATAAAATATTGCCTTTATTGTTTCCTGATCAGTTTTATTGCAACTTTTGCTTTGTCTTGTCACAGTTAACTATCCATTCTGGCTTTTTGCTGTTGTTGGTTTTGTAGTGCTAGGGATGCAATCCAGTACCGTGCACAGACTAGGCAAGAACTCTACCACTGAACTACACTCCCAACCCCAACCTCCACATTTTTATGTCTATAAGTTTATTTTTCAGAAACTTCTGCTTGTAAATATTCTTTTGATTTCTGAAGTATGTGTTTTGGAAGCACATGGGCAATTTTATTAGAAGAGAGAAACAACCAAAAACCTTAGAGCAGGGAAACTATAAAACTTCCTGCAGGTGCCTGAGGAGAATGGAAGAGAGAAGGGGGGTGAGTTGGGAAACCATGCTACTAAAGCTGTGTATGGAGATTAGAAGAAAAGGTGGACAAACAGCCACAAGTCAGAGGATGAGTGCATGAACACATGGCAAAGATGTTAAGAAGAGAAAAACAAATGCTTTAAAAAGAGGAGCTAGATGTAAAGGAAAAGCTATACTTAAGGTGGGTAGGCGTGTGAACCTACCTAGCGACATTTCATTAGACTGCCTTCTGAAGAATATTTTTGATATTACATAATCTTCAAACTATACTTAATGATTATCTTTTCTTTCATAAAGAAGTAAATATAAACTGTATTATCAATTTCTGCAAGTCCATAATATGCTGTTAAAGGTTTTTCTTAAAGGGCTGTAGACATGACTTGGCAATTACGACAACTTGTCCCCCCTGTAGAAGGTGTTCCTAGCACCCATGATGAACACTTCAAAGATGCCTGTCATGGCAGCTCCAGAGGCTCTGAAGGAACCTGCACTCAAGTCCACCACACTCATCTGCATAATTCAAAAATTTAAAAATATTACAAAAAAATAGAGCTGGATAGATGACCCAATGATTAGGAGCACTGGCTGCTCGTGTAGAGGACTCAGGTTCAATTTCCAGCACCCACATACATTGCAGCATACAATCTGTAACTCTAGGCCTAGGGGATCAGATGTCCTCTTCTGGTTTCCATGGCTACTTCACACATATGGTACAGATATACATGCAGGTAAAACAACCTATACATATTATATATATAATAAATAAATAAATTTAAATTATATTGAATAAAACATTTTTGATGCTTTGATCTTTCTCAAAATGGCTCATACACATTATACATATTTTCTGGTTTATGATTGTATATACACTGTATGAAATGTAAGAGGTGTGTTTTTATAATTTCTACTTCCTGCTGGTCTTGGGTGACATGTATCTTTAAACCCAGAACTTAGGAGGCAGAGGCAAGAGGATCATTGAGTTCAGAGACAGCTTGGTCTAAGTAGCAATTTCCAGAACAGGCAAGGCTACATAAAAAGATCCTGTCTTAAAAAAAAAAGCAAAAAATAAAATTCTTAGTTCCAATTATTAATATTGTGTGAGTGTGTATTTGTGTGCATGTGTGCATGTGTGTGTATGATTGTATGTGTATGCCTGCCTGCCTTGCCTTGTGCGTGGGAGAAGTTAACTTTGTGGAATTGGTTCCCTACTTTCTTCTTTATGTAGGTTTCAGAAAGCAAGCTCAAGTGGTCATGCTTATGGCATCGGGTGACAAGCACCTTTACCTGCTGAGCCATTTCTTTTTCTTTCTTTCTTTTTTTTTAAAAAAAAAAAAAAAAAAAAAAAAAAAAAAAAAAAAAAAAAAAAAAAAAAAAAAAAAAAAAAAAAAAAAAAAAAAAAAAAAAAAAAACAAAAAAAAAAACTTTATTTATTTGCCTGGAACTGGGAACTGGAAATACAGACAGTTGTGAGCTGCCATGTGGGTGGGGCCATGTGCTGGGAATTGAACCCTGGTCCTCTGGAAGAGCAGTCAGTGCGCTTGACCACTGAGCCATCTCTCCAGCCCCAACCTGCCAGGCCATTTCACTGGCCCAGGATGTCCTTGAATATTATTTAAAAGCTAACAAGACCAGAGCTGGTTATAGTGGCTCATACCTATAATTTCAGCACTTGGGAAACTAAGGTAGAAGGAGCAATGCATGTTTGGGGTCCAAACCTGGGATACAGAGTGAGCTCTTGACTAAACACACACACACACACACACATGCACACGCACACGCACATGCACGCACGTACCCACGCACAAATCTCTTTAGAATAAAACCAAACAGCTAAAGAGCTGACAAAGATCAATGATCCAAAGCTATCAATATTATAAAATCAAAATTTTAAAAACCTTTCAAAGTCATAGATATTTTCAGAACAGTTTTATTGTTCTAAAGCGCCTTTGAGGAAATGCTGCTTTAAGATGTTCTTGCCCTCTCCCCCACCTCCAATTAAGTACAGTTTCTCTTCTTCTCCTTTTAGCTGGTTTCTTCTGCTTCATGGTAGTTTACCTTCATCTGACACGTACATACATATTATTTGCTAGTAAATTCAAAGGCGATGTTTCAAACTTGTTCTGGTATTTTCTCTACCAATTCCTAATAAAAATGTGTCAAAAAGAAATACTCAAAGACACCACCAGTTGTCTTCCATTCAAAATGACTGCCCTATCTGAATTGCCTGGTGACAACTAACAGCACGTTGATGATAATACTTTTGAAGACCTCCCCATCCCCAAGTCTTTTCGGGTTTTAAGATGGTAATTATGGTGGCTTAAGAGTAGCTTTCATCTATCACCCTTTTGGTTACCGATGAAATTTTAGAAACAGCATAATTAAGTAGTAAAGAAGAGGGACCTAGGGGAGAGTACTAAGCGGTAGCCTCAATGGGGCATTCCCGGGCTAGATGTCCAGACTCGCCACAGCGGTAGCAGTTGACTTCACTTGCCTTGCTGCAGTTCACCGCCATGTGGCCATTCTCGCCACATCTATAGCACTTGATTTGGGTGCAGTCTTTCTGGATGTGCCCAAGTTCGCCACAAGTGTAGCATTTCTGCTCTTCCTGCCGGTCGCAGTCACGAGCCAGATGACCAGGTCGGCTGCAGATAAAACAACACTGCTCCCTCTCTCGTTTAGGCTGGGTACAGTCTTTAGCGATGTGGCCTTTTTTCCCGCACTTGTAGCAACTGTCCTGGAGAAGATCGCAGTCCTTGGCATAATGACCAGTTTCACCACAGCGATAACAGATGTCAGACTGGGTGGCAGTACTGCATTGAGGACCTCTGCCACGACTTCTTGGTGTTCGCCCTCGAGTTCCTCCTTTAGGGCACTCCCGGGCACAGTGGCCAGAGCGTCCACATTTGAAGCAACTTTTACCGCTCATGGGGACGGTGAGATCTTCCGGTGGGGACGGTGAGATCTTTCAGTGAGCAGGCCCACACACCGCTGCCACGGAGCCCCGAGGCTACCCCCTAGGATGGCTTTGATGGAAATGGCAACTTTTCCTACTTGGCTTTTGTGACGTTGCAATGTGCTTTGCACACGGCCTCAGTACCTTGACGTCACAGGTTTTTTTGGCGTGTGTGTGTGTGTGTGTGTGTGTGTGTGTTTATTAAATTTATTTTAATAAAGTTTTGTTTCATTTAATTTTACTTTTCCCAGACATCCCGACATCAGCTCACCACCTACTCCACCTTGGTCTTGAACTCAAGATCCTTTGGCTTGGGCCTTATGAAATCTGGGACTACAGATATGTACCACTCACTACACGGGACTAACTTTTTATTGTTATTGTTGGCTTTCAACACTTGAGTTACTAAATTTGAGTTTGAATCCTTTATATTCAGGAATTCTGACCTGTACAATATTTTACATTCAGTTATTTTCTCTGTAGATGTGGTGGCACAAGCTGGTACTCCTAGGCTAAGGAGGTCTGCACAACCTTGGGTATATAACAAGAAAACTTAATTACTTACTCTATCACAAATAAAGCACTTCCAACATGTCTATGTCATTTTAATTGATTAATTATTTCAAGGCAGTATCTTGCTGTGTACTCTGGATTACCTGGAACTCACTACTACAAGTTGGCCTCCAACTTGCAGGAAATCTCCTCCTTTAACCCCCTGAATACTGGGTTTACTGGTGCATTCCATCCCAGCTTTGATAATTAGTGCTTGCTTTTAAATAAAATATGTTTATAAAAATAATAGATCCATAGGAAATGGAGAGTTGGCTCTGGGGTTAAGAACATTGGCTGTTCTTCCAGAGGTTCTGAGTTCAATTCTCAGCTCACAACCATAAAGAGTGAGATCTAGCGCCCTCTACTGGCGTTCAGGCATAACATTATACGTATTAAATCTTTAAAAATAAAAATAATAGAGCCACAAAGGCTGGGGATTTGGCTTAGTGGTACAATACCTGCTTAGCATGTACAGATCTTGTTTTTTATTAATATTTAGTTATTTATTATGTATACCGATTCTGCCTGCACATATGCCATAAGAGTGTACCAGATCTCATTATAGATGGCTGTGGTTGCTGGGAATTGAACTCAGAAGCTCTGGAAGAGTAGTCAATACTCTTAACCTCTGAGCCATCTCTCCAGCCTGAATGTAAAGATCTTATGTTTCATCTCCAGTGCTAAAAAGAAAAAAACCCCAAAAGGATATATATGTATTTTTTGTTTGTTTGATTGGTTTTGTTTTTTAAGACAGGGCTTCTCTGTGTAGCCCTGGCTATCTTAGAACTAACTCTCTATACCAGGTTGGCCTCAGACTCATAGAGATCTTCTTCCTGCCTCTGCCTCTGGAGAGCTGGATTTAAAAATCTACAGTGAGGATTTTTTTTTTCACAGTTTATGTTTTTATTGCTGTAAACTTAACTTTCTATTCTTGTGGGAATGGGCAGGGAGGGTTTATGAACCTTCTGACCCACTTGCCTATACCTCCAAAGTACTAGGATCACACAAATGGGCTGCCATTCTTGGCTTACAATCTTAACTTTTAACATAAAAATACTATTTATGTTATTGAAGAATAAGACTGAAGCATTCAATATAAAAACAATGTTATTGTTCAGAAAGATAAATGCAATTAAAGAGAGGTATACAGCTGACCTTGTATAGCACTTGCTTAGGCCATGAGTCCAATCTCAACCAAAGCAAAATATTTATAAATACATTCAAATATTGCATTTATTTTCTCATAGGTGTTTTCCAAATTGTTTATACATTGTATATTTAAACAAATACAGATATATTGGGGCTAAGAAAGTAGCTCTCTTATTTTTCTCTTTCTTTGTTGTTAGGTTGGTTTTTTGTTTTTTTTTTTTTGAGGGGTCTCATGTAGCTGAAGATGACCTTCAACTTTATCCTCCAGATGCTGCCTTGAAGTGCTGAGATTATAGGCATGCAATACTACACTCACCTTTACTTTTAATGTGTGTGTGTGTGTGTGTGAGAGAGAGAGAGAGAGAGAGAGAGAGAGAGAGAGAGAGAGAGAGAGAGAGAGAGAGAGAGAGAGAGAGAGAGAGAGAGACGGCAGGGGTCTAACTCTGGCTCTATACATATTAGGAAAGCACTCTACCACTGGGCTGTATCCAGACCTTATGGTCTCACTTTTCCTTATTTTACTAAATTGTGTGGCTAGGGCTAGTTTCAAATGATCTTTCTGTACCAGACTATAAATACATGCCACTCTGCCCTCTTCATCTCCTCTGTTTTATGTATATATAGATATGCGGATGCATGCATGTATGTGTAGGAAATAATATCTGATGGTTCATTTTCTTTTTAAAAAAATATTTATTTATTATGCATACAGTTTTCAGAAGAGGGTACCAGATCTCATCAGAGATGGTAGTGAGCCACCATGTGGCTTTGCTGGGAATTGAACTCAGGACCTTTGGAAGAACAGTCAGTGCTCTTAACCTCTGAGCCATCTCTCCAGCCTCCTGATGGTTCATTTTCAAAATGACACTCTAAGTCATTTTAGAAGAACTAGGGAGACACTGGAAACTCTGGGTCCCTAGAGGCTGGGGCCTGCTAAAGGAGCTAAGCTCTGCCAGTGATTTCTGCAAGTCTAGCCCTTCCCCCACAACAAAAAATTTAGAATGGAAATTAATAACAGCCAAGCTTGCCTGCCAGGTCATACAACTGATAAAGTTAAAAATAACTAGGCTGTAAAGAGGGGATGAATCTATTTATGTTTGTTGTTGTTGTTAAGAAAAAAGACGGGGCTGGAGAGATGGCTCAGTGGTTAAGAGCACTGCCTGCTCATCTAGAGGACCCAGGTTCAATTCCCAGCAACCACATGGCAGCTAACAACTGTCTGTAACTTCAAGATCTGGCACCCTAACAGACATGCAGGCAAAATGCCAATGCACATAAATAATAAAAATGGTTTTTTTATTAAAAAAAATACAAGTGTAAGCATTGGGCAGCAGTGGTCTAACCTTTAATCCCAGCACTGAGGAGGCAGAGGCATTCGATTCTCTGTGATTTCGAGGACAGCCTGGTCTACAGTTGTTTTAGGACAACCACAGAGAAACCCTGTCTTGGAGAGAGGTGGAGGGGGTCTTGCTACATTATTATTGTAAAAATTGTTTTCAAGGGCTCAATGGTTAAGAGGACTTGCTGTTCTTCCAGAGGACCCAGGTTCAATTCCCAGCGTTCACATATTAGCTCACACCTGTCTTTAACTCCAATTCCAGGGCTTCTGACACCCTTGCACAGACATACACACAGGCAAAACATAAAAAAAAGTTGTTTCTCCCAATGGTAATCGTGAAGAATGCTCCAAAATGTAATCTTCAGACAGAACTAAGCTATTTTTACAGAAAAGTATGAGGTTGAGCTTTGTAACTACTGTATGTCTTAATTGTGTATGAGTGCAACTTTTGTTCTGAGATCTAACAGTTTCATAGTGGACTCCAGGTAAACTCAGCTTAAAGGCCTCTTCTATTGCTCAAATTTGGCTAAAAAGACCTTTTCCATCACAGTCCTCTCCCCCTTAGAGAAAAAGCTCTTTTGGAAATGAGGGAGGTATTTGTCAAAATTGAAATGTCTAAATAAAAAACATCATAGAGGTTCATATGCATGCTAACTATCTGTTCACTAGGTGATGCAATATAGCTTATGGCTCTGTCTTCTATTTTGCTAGAGATGTTTGTTTCAGGTAACACCATGAAATTGCCCCACCTCATCCCATTGCATCCCTTCTTTCTCAATGTTTACTTATGTGCTTTTGGTGCTTCCCAGTGAAAATCCACAAGGGGGACTCAGATTATTGTTTTCCTCATCCCTCAAGATACAGGAAGGAATAAAAAACGGGGCAGGGTCTTAAAAACTAAGATTCCCCATAAGAAACAGCGCACTGGGAGTGAAAAAGTCTGCCTCGGGGCTGGAGAGATGGCTCAGAGGTTAAGAGCATTGACTATTATTTCAGAGGTCTTGAGTTCAATTCCCAGCATCCACATGGTGGCTCACAACCATCTATAATGAGATCTGGTACCTTCCTCTGTATACTGTATACATAATAAATAAATAAATCTTAAAAAAAAAAAGTCTGCCCCAAGAACCCTGGTTCTAGGTAGAGGAAAAGATTTATCTTCCAGTTTGTATAGCTCAAACCCACAACTAAGTCTACATATATTCTGGCCCCTTTTTGGGGGGGGTGGGGGAGTTTTTTTTATTTTCTCTCCAGAATCTTTCGTGGCCCAGACTGGCCTAGAATTTGCTATGTAGGTGAGATTGAACTTTTCATCTTTCTACCTACTTCTCTTAAATGCTGGAATTACAGGCACTCATCATCAGGGTCAGTCTTCCCTCCCCCCCCAAAAAAAAAAACAGTTGGAATATTAGACACAACAGAAAACACTCAGGGGCTTAACAGAGCTCCAGAGAGGCAGAGAAGGCCAAGAATTGGAGGGTAGGTCAGGAAGGGAATAATACATTGTGAGACTCGACAATGGAATGGTAAATTAGGAAAGATGGGGGAGGTATTGACCCCAGAAGAACTAGATGCGGGAGGGGTGGGTGGTGGGAGCAATGTTAGCAGAGGTGGGAAAAGGATGGTGGGCTAGGGACTTGGGTACTGGGCCAGCAGTGAAGGCTCGAGGACCGCTTGTAGATCGGAGAGGGGCACGCTGAAGGCCCCCCTCCGGGGGTGGGGGTGGAGGGAGCGGAGCGCATGCGTCGGAGCGCACTGCTGCGCTCCTGGCAAGGCTTTGGGTTTGTGGTAGCCGCGCGGAGGATGCGAGTTTAGCCGATTTCCTTACCTGGTGTTCCTAGTCATAAATTCAAGGCTGCTGCCATCCAGGCACGTCTCTGTGTCCCGCCGCTCCCTCCACGCCCTCGGCACTGCCAGCAGTAAGAATTTTTGCTACGACACAAGCTTCAGCAAGAGGTAAAGGAACGACGAAGGGCAAAAAATATAACATGGAGGGCGGCAGATGGAACGTGGGTTAGGGAGATCCTTAATTTGTGCATTTTCCTCTTTGATGGGAGGGAAAACTGAAGGCCAGTAGAGGGAAAACTGAAGGCCAGTAGAGCCTCAGCCCTCCAGAAGGATGTCGAGGATTTACTTAATATTATGAAAGATTTTTAGACTGTCCCCGAAGCAGGTTTGAGGCACCTGAGCATCACTGCTTTTTTTTTTGACATCCCTATTGAAAACACAAAACTTTCGAGTTCTTCGTTCGTTGTGAGTGTATCAAAAGTATGAGGTTTTGACTTTTTTGTGTGTGTGGTATTCGCCCCCCCCAGGACCCCTGGAGAGTCGTGCGCGAGTGAGCGAGTACGCGAGTGCGCGCGCGCGCGCGCATTGAGACTGACGGATGCTGGCCTCGAACTCGCGGCCACTTTCCTGCTAAAGCTGGGATTACTGGCTTAAATCACCATGCCCGGCTCTGATTCAATGGTTTGGCGTAAGAAATTTTCCTGACTTTGTTCAGGTTGAAGAGTTTTTATTATATCAAAGGAATCCGTGGATCCGGTACTCTCTCCCTTGGTATGCTGGCCGACTGCTTGTGGCTTTGATCCTACGAACGCCCTTTTCCCCATAAGCAATGTAGCTGCTGGTTTATTAACCCTGTTAGGTAATGTTGCTGATGATACTCCTTAGTCATCGGGGCTCAACTGTGACTAGAAACACATGGGGTGCGCCCGGCATGAATTTATATCTATTCAGATACACACACATATATAAGACATGGGAGACTACTAAAGACAGGCACGCATTGCCTGGACTTTTAAGATTCCAAAGGAGGAATCATTGCACCAGGAGGTGGCGCTCAAGTACTCTTTGAGAACGCCTGACATAAGGGGAGGAGCTCCACTGACACGAGAAATCGTGGCCCCTTGGGTGAGGGTGGAGTAGGAAGACGAGAAAGCGAAAACACGCATGCTCATTGCAAGCAAAGCCCTCCGCGCGGGAGTAACTGCGCATGCGTGATTGAGAGCTCGCTGACCCTTTTAGTTCACCGCTAGGGATGGAGAAATGCGCTTGCGTGTTGCCAATGGCTTGGCTGGGAGGGCGGGAGGCGCGCAACGTTCTGGTAATTATGATTGCGAAATAGCGAGGGCTTCGGTAAGTTGTCCTTCATCCAAATCGCCATTTTAGGCGAGGAGGCCTTGTAGAGAAGCAAATCTATTTCTCTAGTTGTTGAAAGAATCAGTCTGAGTTGGAGGCTGCGGCCAAACTCACTGAAAATCATCCCAGAATCCAAGTTTCCCTGGTCAGTATGATAATGGGAATTTTAAAAGGCAGAGAGAATAGTGAGGCTGCCGCAGCATGTTGCGCTTACTGTCCACCCTATCGAAAGATTCCTAAATGACCCTGGCCGGTCGTGGGTCTCAGACTCATCCCACCAGAGTAGCCGAACGCAGTGACTCCCGTGAAATACGCTACTACTACCGTATGTCTGCCAGAACGCTTAGGGTTTTTGCCCCTACAAGAGTACAGGCGAGAGGATTTCGCTGTTTTTAAATGTTTATTACATTGATTGAAACCTAAGATCTGGGCAAATGGCCTCCTGAAACTGTTAACACGCAGAAACACTAAAAGTAAAGGCAGTGGTAATTTGAAAGGAGTCTCGGGCTTACGCCCTTTTCTCTAGTTTCCCCCCCCCCCTTCCATAGAACTTTCTGCATAGTTTGGTGTGAGGTTTCTTGAGGGAAATTGGAGGTTGGTTGTTTCGTTTGGTTTGGCTGCTGAACTCTTATGCCTCTGAGGATTGCTAGTCAAAATCCATTGCTAAAACTAATAATTTGACTGTTAGATATAGGGAAGCGTACAGAGTTTTAGAATGAGGTATTATTATAATTATTAGTCCTGTCAATGATCTTTTGCTGTTCCTATTTCATTCTCTGGGCCTGTTTATTTAATAAGATGTACAGGTCTATAGTACTTACTAGCACAAGATACCAGTGTAAAGGCTTTACATAATACTTTAACTTATTTATAGTCTCCACAATCCTATGGAATAGCTATAGTATTAGTCATTACAGATGAGGACTTTGAGGAACACAGTTTAATTTGTCTAAGGATTGACACAGCCAGTTGAATAGTCGAGCCTGGGTATTTCTCCACGTTTTATTATTCATAATATTGTGCTCTTAAACATGTTTTATCTATGATAAAGGGACACATTTAAGGGAGTTATTTCTATTTGTCTGAAATCATAAACCTTAAACAAAGCATTAAGAAAGGAGACTGTTTACTGTTTTTACCTTAATGCTTAGTATTATATGCTTACAAGAATGGGAGACAAAAAGTAAATGTTTTGTTTGGAACCTCTGGGGGTGGCTCTCCTTTTGTACAGATGTCTTTTCGTTTTTTTTCCTGCAGAGGGCATAAAATGGCCGACTGCAGCAGGCTGGACACACCCTTGATTTTGCTTGATTTATGATCTGGTAAGGCAACCAGACTTTGCTGCAGATTTAAAACAAAACTTTTATTGACTTTGAGTTGGCTCAAATGTCTAATAGTAAAGATTGGCTCTTGTTGGTAATATATTTATAAAGTACAAGTCAAAATTGTTTATTGAGTTAGAATAGATCCACTTACATGGAATTATATCAAATAGTGTGAACATTTTTACACTTGATCACGTAATTGCCAAATTTTTCCCCCAAAAGTTTTGCCAGTTTTTATTGAGTACTGCGTTGTGTTTTTAAATATGTAAAAACCAGCACCTTTTCCTTTGGAAAAAAAAAATCTGTCAGGTTAAATTCTTTTGTTGTTGTATATCAGTTTTACTTTTAAACATGTGCTATTTCATAGCTTAATATCTGTTAAAATTTTAGCTTTACCCTTCGTTGCCCATTAGTGTTCTATTACTCGGATTTTATAACTCCAGCATTTGGGAGAACAAGGCAGGATGATTGCTTTGAGATGGCTACGTAGCAAAACCTTGTCTCATAAAACAAAAAATCCATTATGGGACAAGATGGACACAAAATCCATCTTGTCTTAGTAAAACCATCTGAACTGAGAGACTTTTTTTTTCTTTTTGGTTTGTTTCAGAATAACAAAATTTTTACTACAACATAAGAGTTTCTGTTCCAGACAAGTCATATAAAACCATCACCAGATTTTTGTTGTTTTTGAAGGAAGGAATTTGCACTTGATCGGAAGGGCTGGGGTATTCTGGTTTGGGTTCGGTTTGCTTATCTCCAGTGTCTAAATACCTAGACCTGGCTAGAAGAGAATGTTGTAAAGAACTGGCAACTACAGCACCAGAAAGGGAAGAAAGGAGTACTGTTTCCCTCAAAAAATAAAAATCCTAAAGCAGAAAACCCGTAATTCCTCAAGTTAGCCCTGACTTTATAAACTTTGTTTTATTCTCAAACCATGATAAGGGAAATATCCTCTGAACTAGAAGCATATTTTCAAAAGCCTTGCAGAAATGTGGGGGTGCAGTAGTGGCTAGCGCTTAACATTTAAAATGCACAAACGTTTTCCCAACTTGCCCACATTAAAATACATGATTTGGTCACGAAATACACTCGAGATGCTGCCAATGGCTATTCTGGGTATTTCAGGTTTAAAGTCCCTTCCCCGAAATGAGATTCTGAGGGTCAGCGGTGACCACGTGTAAGCAGCTCTTTGTTCTCCCGGCACTGTCCGTCCATAAGGCGTGCCGTCGTCCCCCCCCCCCCGCGCGCGTTCCCCGCCCCTCCGCGCGTGGTGGGGTCGTGCCGTCCTCCCCCCCCCCCGCGCGTTCCCCGCCCCTCCGCGCGTGGTGGGGTCGTGCCGTCCTCCCCCCCCCCGCGCGTTCCCCGCCCCTGCGCGCGTGGTGGGGTCGTGCCGTCCTCCCCCGCACCCCCGCGCGTTCCCCGCCCCTCCGCGCGTGGTGGGGTCGTGCCGCTGGGGCTGCTGGAGCCTTGGCTGACTTCCTACTTCAATAGGCAAGAAGGACGTGAACGCTAGATCTGCCTCCGCCTTCTAAATGCGGTTCTCATCTGATTCTGGCTTAAAACCGGAAAGTTGGTTCTGCCAGCAAACTCTGGTTTTCCCTAACGATCCTAGTGTGGTGCTGCTGGACCGTCTTCTTGGCTCCAGACCTCTCGCACGAGTGGAAGGGCCAGGATCTATTTCCGGGTGACATCGTTGTCTACGGCCGCTGCCATCACGGCCCCTCGGGAAATGTAGTGTCAGGTCCTTGCGCGGGCTGAGCCTGCCTCCCCCTCTACCCCCCCTCGTCCAAAGGAAGCTTCTTTTCCCGCGCTTCGTGCGCTGAGCGACGGTGGCAGAAACGGAAGTGGGAAGTGACGTGCCGCGGTGAGACACGGACTTTAAGGGGGGCCACCCGGAGCTGGGGCGCTCCCTGCTGCGCTCGCTCTAGTGCCTGTGACAGATGGTGGGATTTCCGAATAATCTCTTCAAAGAGACCTTTTCCGTTTTTTGCGACAGGGTTTCTGTGTAACAGGCCTGGCAGTCCAGGACCTCGCTCTGTACAGGAGGCTAGTCTAGATCCTCCTGAGTGCTGGGATTAAAAGCGTGTGCTACCACAGCCGCCCGGTCTCAAAGAGTCTTTTGCTGTTGCCCAGTTTTGAAAAAGGGTGTGAAAATGTTTTATTCTGGTTTTTAATGTATAGGTGAATCGGGAGCTCTCAGACTTTGGGAAGGGTGATGAGTATTCTTTGATTCCTGAAACTGATTACTCCTAGTCTATACGCTTTGAACATTTAAGGTTTATTAAATACAGTGTTCTGTTTTTTATTTCATATTCATGTCTCACCTATTTAGCATTTAATGGGTTTTTTCCCTTTGTCTATGTGAGGGGAAGATAGTCTGGTAGTTTAAGATGACTGCTGAACATTTGATTCTTCTGCCTCCACTTCCCCCGTGCTAGGACTGTAGGTGGCGTTGCTACATCTTTTATTTACTTACTTATTTATATATTTATTATTTCTTTTGAAGCAGTATCACTAATTTGGCTCAGATTGGTCTGGTGTTCCCTATTTAATGCAAGCTGGCTGCCAGTTTGTGGGGATCATCTTGCCCCAGACTCCTGGATGATAGGCCTAACTTTTTATCAGAGTAGGATGTGGATTTGGGGGTTTAAAGGAGCCAAATAAGCTCAACTACTTTCAACTACTTTACACTGATTTTAACTTGTAACCTGATTTCATAAAAGTAACATCAACTATATTTTCAGCATTTTTCTAGCTGTAGATACTATTAAGTAAAGCTTATATGTGGTGAGTTTAAAGGACTAAAATATTAAAAAAGCAGGGGTCACACTCTACAGAAGGTGGTTGAAAACATCCTTTTTGGAGCTCTGTGTCTATCCTGAGCGTTCGACTCCATGCAAAAGCTCGTCTCCTCCAGTTTAACTAGGCTGAGAAATTAAAGAACATGGAATTGTAATGAAATGGCCAAACAGTGTTTAAAAGTATTTAACCCTTGATCTGTGCAATTAGTTTTTCCCGCTCTTCAATTGTTAGAACCCCCAGCAGCCTGGAAAAGCACAACCTGGGAAGAAATTTTACATCAGCCATTATAGTACAACCCCATAAGTCTTACTGCACTTATCAGGCTGTGTTCTGTCTGTGCACATGCCTGTTTTCCTATGTTCTAAACTGTAGGTTCCATGAGAGCAAAGAGTAGTAATATTCATAGTAAATCAGTAATATTTACTGGGTGAATAAATGCATTAGTCATCAACAAACATTTGTGTGCCTGCTAAAGTGATCTCTACAGGCTCCTGCCTGTCAGCTGTTTCTTCAAAATGGTCAGACACTTTTTTATTGTTATGGATTTTCTCAGGGATTTTCAAGACAGTGCTTTTTTGTGTGTTTGGATTTCAGGCCTTGGTGTTTACACTGGTTTCTGCTGTTGGTACTGCTGACATTTGCTTCCTTGGTGGTGCCTGGGTGCTAGTTCTTAGATCTGAGCCTCAATCCTAATGGTTCAGTGTTTGCCAAATGCTCCTTTTCGTTGTTTTCATTCTCTTTTCTACCCCACCACTACTGAAGTCACTTTTAAAATAGTATAAAGCCATATCTAAGCTCCTGGAATTCCCATTTTTGCAAATACTTTTCTGTTGGAAATGAGCCACGCCCATTTTCTAACATTTTCGTCTCTGAATACTTTGGCAAAGCCCTTAGATTCCCCCACTTCATTCACCAGAAAGTTGTTTAGCATTTTAGAAACTCAGCAGCATTTGGTTTGAAAGTTGAGAGGCAGGAGGATCACCATATGTTTGAAGCCAAACTTGCAAAATAGCGAAAGCTTGGTATTGCTTTTGGCAAGTCTTTTGTTGTCTTTTTCAGATATGTTAGGAGATTTTAAGTCCTTAAGGTCTTACAGTTACTAATTGTCCTTCAGAATCTCTCTTTAAATCTCTCTTTAAAAAAAAAAAAAAAAAAAAAAAAAAAAAAAACTTTATTTATTTATTTGCCTTGCTGTTTGCCTGGAACTGGGAACTGGAACTACAGACAGTTGTGAGCTGCCATGTGGGTGCTGGGAATTAAATTCAGGTCCTCTGGAAGAACAATCAGTGCTCTTAACCGCTGAGCCATCTCTCCAGCCCCTAGAATCTCTTTTGAGCACTAATTCTAGGCATTGATTTTTCTTTTTTTGTTTTCCAGGAAGAATAGTTATTGTGCACTGCAAGTGAGTGGACTGCTTCCCTTTTAGAAAGTATCCTTAATAATTACTGAAGTGTGTGGATATGTCAAACCAAATGCCTTCCCACTTGCCTCCCTGCCCACATCTTCAATTTGCAATGGGAATGCAGAAAGGAAGAACTTTGGCAAAGAAGGCTGAGACGAATGTATAGACTTTAGTCTCTGTAGTTGGTTTAATTTGTTTTAACAATGCCAGGAGATGGATAGTAAGCCCTTCTGCTTGCTAGACATGCTAGCTAAGTGGTGTCCATTAAGTATAACTGTATTGCCTGTTAGTGGGTGGGCAGTAAAGCTATGCTTTGTTTTGTTTAGATCTGGTTTCTTAGAACCCTACTTGCTTGCGTACCTGAGGACAACTGACCTTATCTTCTGCCTCTCTACTCAAGTGCTGGGATTACAGGTTTGTACCAACATTCCTGTTTATATATATATATA